>PVIU01026937.1:0-20303 GCA_004026605.1 Ondatra zibethicus | reverse complement strand
GTGATATAAAAATATAATTCTGGCACTAGTGATGCTGGAATAGGAGGATGTTGAATTTGGGGGCAACCTAGGCTACAAAGTAAAACCTTGTCTTTTAATAAAAGAATGAAATCAACAAAAACTCTGGATAAACTGAGTTAATCCAACTATAAAATGCCATAGAACATGCCAGAGACTAGCTCAGCTTGGGGAAACAAAATTGATATTTTTTGTTATCTTGGTATAAATTATTTGAATATTTTAAAAGAGAAGACGATTTCTTTCTTTAAAGTATTTTTAGAAGAAAACCAAAATAATAAATTGAAGACAAAGACTTGAAAGAAAAATAGACGATGCAGTTATATTGTAGCATTATTTTCAATGGGGGAGATCTGCAAATGGCTTACATGTACAGCAATGTCGTGGTAACATTTAAAATGAGGTGTCCACAATACATCAACATATATATTTTATTAGTTGAAAATAAGAAGATAGGGCTAGAATTGTAACTCAATACAGCATGCTGGACCATTGTCCACAAGACCGTAGATTCTGTCCCCAATATCAATAACAATAACCAAGACCAACCAACAAACAAGTAAATTAGAAATTTTATATAAATAAGTTTATATAAAATTTATCATAATTTTATAACTATGATTTTAGATGCCTATATGGTTTACACAATACAACAGATATGTATATATGTGATATATGATGATGCAGAGGGCAAAGTAAATACTTGAACTTGGATTGTCCAGGGTTATGGAAGGAATGAAAGGTTCTTATTATATATTCATTATTTTGGACATGTTCAGATAACAATATAGTATTTGTCATATAAACCTTTGAAGAATTCAGAAAGTATCTCATATTAGAAGCACACGAAGGAAACCATAAATCACTTTAAGATGTGGTCCAAGAAGGATCCAGGCGACACTACCAGCTGGTTTGGCTTTCAGAAATATTAGGAATTATGTGATCCCACACCAGTCCATCACAGTTTTCTGTCTCCATTTCTTCTTCCAAATGGGGTTTCCCACAAATGGAAATTTTTATAATTATTCCTCTCATTCTGAAAACAATCATGAGTGCTCCCCCATACTTGCTTCACACTCAGGGCACATAATTCAGGGCCATCCTACATAGGTATAAGGCCTTTTATTTATTGCAGACTATTATCACACAGATGGGCTAACTTTGTCTATTGGTGGTCATTAGCTTATAGTTCTTTGACTATTAATAATAGTCATTTCAGCTGGATGGTGGTGGCATACACCTTTAATCCCAGCACTTATGAAGCAGATGTGGGTGGATCTCTGGGAGTTCCAGATCAGCCTGGTCTACTGAGTGAGTTCCAGAACAGGCTCCAAAGCTACACATAGAAACCCTGTCTTTAAAAAACAAACAAAATAATAATTCAACATTTCCCCTACGTTCATTGTCAACTGACACAAGCTCTGAAATTGGGTCAATAATGGTCCCTCAGGAACTAACTAGAGATAACTGTTAAACGTTTGCTCTCTGAGTCCATGTCTGACTTGCAAATGGGCGCTTGCCTGAGACCCTAAGCATACTTCTGTGCATGTGCTTCCTCTCCTCCATGCTCATGCCTTCATATTTCTGGTTGCTGGGAATACAAAGATGAAACACTAGGCCTTGCCCATGCTAGTTCAGTGCTCTATTACTGATATAAATCCTAAACCTCATTCCCTTTACTCTTAACAGTTTAAATTGTTTCATCTGCTTTGCAACCCTTTTGCACCTGGTCCTTGACTACTCCTCTCTCATGTATCTATTTTCTAGCCACATTCAACATTTCATTTCTAAAGAAGCAATAACTTTTTATTTTTTACTTTTTGGTGAGTCAAAGACGTAAAAATAAAAGTAAGACTGTTGGGGTACGGAAAGGGATCAGTGGTAGTGGGAAGGGGACAAGAAAGGGTAAGGGGTGACAAATATGATAGGGAATTGCATAGAAGGAAATGTCATAATTAAATCCATTGTTGAAATATATGCTAATAGAAATGTGAAAAGGAAGTCATGACCGTCCTTGCCTTCATCTCTGCCTACTTGCCTGCTTAGGAGTATTTAAACTAATAGTTTCCAAAGAGGCCCCATTGTAATCCCCAGAACCTATGAATACATTACCTTATGTAGCAAAAAGTAATTTGCAGATGGGATTAAATCAAAGGTTCTGAGGCGGAAAAACTAGTGTGGATTGTGTAGTGGACTCTTCATAATCTCCAACATCAACACAAAGGGGTGAATAGCTGGACTGATAGTGCATACCTGTAATTGGGTCACAAGTTTAAGGCCAGCCCTCACAACTATGTAAGGAGATATAAGACACCAGAAAAAAAGTCAGCTGGGTGGACAAAGATTAATTTTTTTATCTTCTACTGGATAGAGTTCAGTGATAAAATGCTTTCCTAGCATATGCAAAGCTCTCTTGGTTTCATCATTAGTATCACAAATAAAAGAAGGGGAACACACATATTAGAGTCAGAAAATTAGTTGTGACAGGACAGAAGTTGGAGTGATGGGCTTTTGAATAACTTCATGAATGAGAAGAAAGATACAAAGTGTTGGGAAAATGCCCAAATAAACACTGGATTATATGGTATTTCATCACGAGAAAGCACACTGTCTATGATAGATGCACTGTAATGCTACTGGATTTACAGTGTGGTGTACCACTAAAACTATTGTATATGCCATTATGGTGCCCCATAGCATGGATGGACTGTCACTTTCACCTGGTATTTTAAACCTTGGAAGTCCTCTTGATTCACATCACATGAATTGGCTGCAGAAAACTAATGCATTTGTCTAAAGGAAAATTCAGAACTAGACCTGGTAACACACATACCTGTAATTCCAGGTACCAAGGAATCTGAGACAGGAGCATCACAAATTTAAGATCTACCTTGGCAACTTCATACACGATATTTTGATCACATTGTTTCCCTCACTAAGCACTTCCTGGATTCTTCCCCCACCAAATTTCATGTCCTTTCTCTTTCTTAAAAAACAAACACTAGCAAAAAGCACAAACAAACAAACATTGAGTCCATTTTGTGCTGGCCACATGAAGCCTGTCCTGGTGTGTCATTGAAATACCCAGTGTCACTCCATTGAAGAAAACAAACTTTTTCTCTTCCAGCAGTCATCAATTGCAAATAACTTCTTGGTTAGGAACACAACCTTGATTCTACTTGCCCTTGTCTCTACTGTGGTTTTGTCTGGCATGCACAGGTCTTGTGTATGTTGTCATAATCTCTGTGAATTCTCATGTACATCAGCCTTGTTGTATTAGAGAATGCTGCTGCTTGGAAGAGGGTAAGTATATGATCAAAATATATTATATGAAAAAGAATTTAAATACAAATATTAAGTAAAAAAGTGAAAGCTGAGAGTATAATTTGGTGGTAGAGGAATTGCAGCAGATATGAGGTTCTATATTCAATCCCTAGAACAGGATAAAAACTAACCAAATCAAATCAACCAAACAAAACACAAGAAGGTGAGGTCTACATCTAAGAAGACAAGAAGAAGTTGAAATCTGGAGAGAAATCTTGCCTAAAAGGAAGAATTCCTGCCTATTATTTGTCTGTAACCTCTTTGGTAGCATAAAATATCATTATACTCTTGAGGCTCCCAAAGATGGGCATCTGGGTCATAAGTCCCGTCTATTTTCTCCAGAGGCAGCCGTTAATAAATCTCCTTATTCCACCAACTTCTGTAACCTGGCAGTTCCATAAGAACACAAACCTTCACTACTAGTAGCACCATGCAGCATGCAGCTAATACAGCAGTGATGCAACTTTCCTTAGAAATATATCATTAGTTCAAAATATAATGTGAACACTTGCTCCTTAATGATTCAGTCACCTGTTTGTCAGCAACCAAGTACCCCAAAACTTTAGAGACTGAAAATAAAATAAATATCAATAAGTTTTAGCTTTGTGTATTAAATGAGTTTCTCTGGAGGCTACACATTTGTGTCTCTCAAGGCTTTGTGTCAGATGGCAACTGGGGTCATAGTCACTTGAAATGTTTTCAGATTAAGGATAAGCCATTCTTGCCATTCTTTTAGCTCCTGATTAGAATGGGGAAGATGAATTTGCATTATGATTCCCCAATTATTGTTATTACTCAATCAATACAAAATGTAAGCACTTTTAATTGGACAAAGAAAAATTAGTAAGATATAAATAACTAAATTATTAAGAGGTATTAGTATAAAAGTTTTCACACAAAGATGCACAAATCAGTTGATCTCCATCTATCAGCCAACAATGTAATGGGTATTGAGAAACTAGTTCTATAATTTATGAACTCATGAAAGGGTAATACATCAAGAGCTAATGTTCTTTCTCAACACAGGACCTGATAGGCAAAACTAAAGGCTTCATACACTTGTATATGCCCCATTATTTGCAATAGAGATTCATAAGGCTTTCTACAAATAGATGAAGCTTAGAGGATGAGTGAATGACAGACTCTCTATCTTGATAATACATGTTCTAATGGTAAGAAGAGGGCATTTCAGAGGTTCATAAACCATCATCAAATGCCTTACAATCTGCACAGTATGCAGTAATAGGTATTTAGAAAACTGGATGATGTTGCATGCTCTCTCAGATTTGGTTAAAATTCTACTCTGAGAATGAACAAGCTGCAAGTTTTGTGCCTCTGTTTATTCATATTTAAAGTGAAAATATTAATATTGATTTCATGGATTTGTTGTTTCCATGGAAATGAATTATTGATAGAGTTTCTTAGCACATGCTCAAAAACATTTAGACCTTGCTAAAGCTAAATAGTGTACCATTAAAATAATCCATCAAAAACATATTTCCATTTCCTTTGATTTTCAAAATACCCAAGGCATCTCTAGATTTCTAGATTTTTTAATGAAAATATTATAGCAACTATTTGGAAATATCACAGTTTATTATTAATAATAAGAATGTAATAGTACCAGAATATTTTTAAAATGTGTGAAGCCACATTGGAAAGTTCAGAATATCACACAAATTAAAGCAGGCATAATAGTAATTATGCAGCTGGGCAAGGTGATACATGCTTTTAATCCCAGCACTCAAACTGCAGAGGTAGTTGGATTACTGTAAATTTGAAGGCAACATGGTTTACATAGTGAGTTATAGGACAGCCAGAGCTACTTAGCCATATACTGTCTCAAAATAAGACAAAACAAGAAAGTAATTATATAGTGCACATCCTCTCAATTGTGTTAAAATTCACATGCATGTAACTATTGTAAAAGAATTAATAGTATGAACTAAGCCAGAATACTAAATCTATGTGTGAATGGATGCATTGTGAATGTTTTAATATCTTCTTCAATTTTTCTAATTGTATGTTTTTATAATGAGTACACATTACTTATTAAAATTACCAATAAAATTGGCTTCTAGAGACTGCACCCTCTGCCCTGGGCTCCATATCCTGGCCTACCAGTTCAGAAGAAGACTTCTGTTTTTATCAGAGGCCAGGCTGGATCTAGGTAAGACACCATCTACTGTCCACTAACACTTCTTAAAGCCCACCCAACAACCCTAGACTGCATCCCCTCCCCTGGGCTACACACTAGGGCCCACAGCTCTAGCAAATTTACCTGAACCCAGGCTGGTCATAGAAACCCCCGGGAAGACACTGCCAATCACCCACAAAACCATTTTAAGCCTGCCTAATAGCCCCAGATTGCACTCCTTCCCCTGGGTTCTATCCTGGTCTCCAACTTCAAAAGACTTTGGCTCTACCAGAGGCCAGGCAGGATCTAGGGACACCAAGATCCCAAAACCCTAGAGGAGACATTCAATTGGACCTGAGGACTTGCTAGTCACCAGAACCCTTGGCCATTTAGGCCAGAAGTCTGGAGCGGAAAGAGAAACCAAGGAACAAAACACACACCAAACAAAGACAAATGCAGAAATCAACACCTAGACCTAAAATCTTCACAAATCCAAATGTCTAAATGCCAGTGTAAGAACACAATCAATGAAAGAAAGGACAATATGACTCTACTAGAACCCAGATATCCAATTATAATAAAACCTGGATAATCCAACACAGCTGAAAAACAGTAAAACGACATTAAAATGACTTTATGAAGATTTGATAGAGATCCTTAAAGAGAAATGAAAAAAATCCCTTAAAGAAATTGAGGAAAAGACAAATAAATTGGATGAAATCAATAAATCTCTAAAAGGATGCCAAGAAAGGCAAGAAAAAATGAAGAGGTGTAGGAAACTATTCAAAACCTGAAAGGTGAAGGAAACTATTCAAGACCTGAAAATGGAAATGGAAGCTATGAAGAAAACACAAATGGAGGGAATCCTGTAAATGGAAAATCTGTGTAAGCAAACAGGAACTACAGATACAAGCATCACCAACAGAATACAAGAGATGGAAGACAGAATCTCAGGCATCAAAGACATGATATAGGAAATAGATTCAGCAGTCAAAGGAAATACAAAATATAAAAAATTACTAACACAAAACATCCAGGCAATCTGGGCTACTATTAAAAAAAGCTACACTTAAGAGTCATGAGAGTATAAGAAGGAGAAGAAACACAGCTCAAAAACATAGAGCATATATTTAACAAAATCATAGAAGAAAATTTTCCCAACCTAAAGAAGGATATTCCTATGAAGGTACAAGAAGCATACAGAATACCAAATAGACTGGATCAAAAAAATCCCCTCACCATATAATAAAACACAAAACACCAGAATTTGGAATATTAAGAGCTGCAAAGGAAAAAGGACAAGTAACATATGAAGGTAAACCTATCAGAATTACACCTAACTTCTCTATGGAAACCATGAAAGACAGAAGGTCTTGGACAGATGTGCTGCAGACACTAAGAGACCATGGCTGCAAGCCCAGACTACTATACCCAGCAAAGCTTTCTTTCACCATCGATGGAAAAAACAAGATATTCCAGGATAAAAACAAATTTAAGCAGTACATAGCCACAAACCCAGCCTTACAGAAAGTACTAGAAGAAAAACCACAACTAAAGGAAGCAAATAACACCCATAATAACACAGATATCTAACAACCCTCCACCAGCACAACTCAAAGAAGGGAAACACATAAACTTTACCACCAAAAAATAATTAAATAAATAACCAGAGTTAACAACCACTGGTCATTAATATCACTTAATATCAATGGACTCAATTCAACTATAAAAAGGCACAGGTTCAGAGAATGGATACAAAAACAGGATCCAACATTCTGCTGTTTACAAGAAACACACCTCAACCACAAAGACAGACATTATCTCAGAGTAAAGGGCTGGGAAAAGGTTTTTCAATCAAACGGCCCTAAGAAACAAGCGGTGTGGCTATACTAATATCAAACAAAATTTGCTTCAAACTAAAATCAATCAGAAGACATGGAGATGGGCACTTTATACTCATGACAGGAATAATCCATCAGGATGAAATCTCAATCCTGAATATATATGCCCCTAATAGAAAAGCACCCACATATGAATAAGAAACATTACTAGAACTCAAAGCACACATCAAACCCCACACACTAATAGTAGGAGATTTCAACACTCCTTTCTCACCAATGGACAGGTGAACCAGGCAGAAACTTAACAGAGAAATATGAGAACTAACAGATGTAATGAATCAAATGGACTTAATAGACATCTATAGAACATTCCACCCAAACAGAAAAGAATATACGTTCTCCTCAGCATCTCATGGAACCTTCTCAAAAATTGATCACATACTCGGTAACAAAGCAAACATCCACAGATACAGAATAATTGGAGTAACCACCTCTGTATTATCAGATCACCATGGAGTAAAGATAGAAGTTAACAACAATTCCACCCCCAGAAAGCCTACAAACTCATGGAAACTGAACAATCAACTACTGAACCACTCCTGGGTCAGGGAAGAAATAAAGAAAGAAATTAAAGTCTTCCTTGAATTCAACGAAAATAAAGGCACGACATACCCAAACCTATGGGACACTATGAAAGCAGTACTAAGAGGAAAGTTCATAGCACTTAGTGCCCACTTAAAGAAAACGGAGAAAGCACACATTAGTGACTTAACAGCACACCTGAAAGCTCTAGAAAAAAAAAAAGAGGCAGACTCACCCAGACAGAGTAGAAGACTGGAAATAATCAAGTGGAGGGCTGAAATCAACAAAGTAGAGACATGGAAAACAATCCAAAGAATCAATGAAACAAAGAGCTGGTTCCTTGAGAAAATCAACAAGATCGACAAACCCCTATCCAAATTAATCAAAAGGCAGAGAGAGAACACTCAAATTAACAAAATGAGAAATGAAAAGGGGGACATAATAACAGATGCTGAGGAAATTCAGAGAATCATTAGGTCTTACAACAAAAGCCTGTATTCCACAAAATTCAAAAATGTAAAAGAAATGGACAGTTTTATAGATAAACACCATATACTGAAATTAAATCAAGACCAGGTGAACAATTTAAATAGACCTATAAGTAGTGAGGAAATAGAAGCTGTCATCAAAAACCTCCCAACCAAAAAAAGCCAAGGACCAGAAGGTTTTAATGCAGAATTCTACCAGAACTTCAAAGAAGAGCTAATACTTATACTTCTTAATGTGTTTCACATAATAGAAACAGAAGAGTCATTGCCAAACACGTATTACGAAGCTACCCTGATACCAAAACCACACAAAGACACAACCAAGAAAGAGAATTACAGACTAATCTCACTCATGAACATCGATGCAAAAATTCTTAATAAAATACTGGCAAACTGAATCCAAGAACACATCAAAAAAATCATCCATTGTAATCAAGTAGGCTTCATCCCAGAGATTCGGGGCTGGTTCAACATATGAAAAATCTATCAATGTAATCCATCATAAAAATAAACTGAAAGAAAAAAACATATGATCATTTCATTAGATGCTGAAAAAGCATTTGACAAATTCAACACCCCTTTATGATAAATGTCTTGGAGAGATTAGGGATACAAGGATCATATCCAAATATAATAAAAGCAGTATACAGCAAGCCGACAGCTAACATCAAATTAAATGGAGAGAAACTCAAAGTGATTCCACTAAAATCAGGAACAAGACAAGGCTTTCCACTCTCACTATATGTCTTCAATATAGTGCTTGAAGTTCTAGCAATAGCAATGAGACAACATAAGGCGATCAAGGGGATTCAAATCGGAAAGGAAGAAGTCAAACTTTCGTTATTTGCAGATGATATGATAGTGTACATAAGTGACCCCAAAAACTCTACCAAAGAACTCCTACAGCTGATAAATACCTTCAGTGATGTGGCAGGATACAAGATCAACTCAAAAAATTCAGTAGCCCTCCTATACACAAAGGATAAAGAAGCAGAGAGGGAAATCGGAGAAACATCACCTTTCACGATAGTCACAAATATCATAAAGTATCTTGGGGTAACACTAACCAAGGAAGTGAAAGATCTATTTGACAAGAACTTTAAGGTCTTGAAGAAAGAAATTGAAGAGGATACCAGAAAATGGAAGGATCTCCCATGCTCCTGGATTGGTAGGATCAATACAGTAAAAATGGCAATTCTACCAAAGGCAATCTATAGATTCAATGCAATCCCCATAAAAATCCCAACAAAATTCTTCACAGACCTTGAGAGAACAATAACTAACTTTATATGGTAAAACAAAAAACCCAAGATAGCCAAAACAATCCTATACAATAAAGGAACTTCCGGAGGCATTACCATTCGGGACTTCAAACTCTGTTACAGAGCTACAGTAATGAAAACAGCTTGGTATTGGCATAAAAACAGAGACGTTGACCATTGGAATCAAATCGAAAACCTGGATATTAATCCACAAACCTATGAACACCTCATATTTGACAAAGAAGCTAAAATTATACAATGGAAGAAAGAAAGCATCTTTAACAAATGGTGCTGGCATAACTGGATGTCAACCTGTAGGAGAATGAAAACAGATCCTTTCTATCACCATGCACAAAATCACGTCCAAATAGATTAAAGACCTCAATATAAATCTGACCACACTGAACCTGATAGAAGAGAAAGTGGGAAGTAGCCTGCAATATATAGGCACAGGAAACACTTCCTATGTATAACCCCAGTGGTACAGACAATAAGAGCAACAATGAATAAATGGGACCTCCCAAAGCTGAGAAGTTGAACATGACCTTAAGTATCTTTTGGCCATTTGAAATTCTTCTGTTGAGAATTCTCTGTTCAGTTCAGTACCCCAATTTTTAATTCGGTTATTTAGAATTTTAATGTCTAGTTTTTTTAGTTCTTTATATATTTTGGAAATCAGACCTTTGTCTGATGTGGGGTTGGTGAAGATCTTTTCCCATTCAGTAGGATGCCTTTTTGTCTTAATGACTGTGTCCTTTGCTTTACAGAAGCGTCTCAGCTTCTGATAGAAGAGAAAGTGGGAAGTAGCCTGAACAGAAATAGAGGAGGAGTGAATTGGAGGGTAGGAACCGAGAAGCGAGGACTGAGAGAAGAGGAGGGAATGGCAACTGTGGCTGGGCTGAGATATAAATTACATAAATAAATTTAAAGAACTGTCTTCTATCAAAAACAATATTCTAGTCGTTTTAGCTCCGTTTCATTTCTCATGATACATGTGCACATATCTAGTAGTTATCATTTCCAACCACAAAGCAGAAAAAGAATATTTTGTTGAGATTTAAGGTCAATCAGTTTTTTAAAAACATGATGTTCTATCCATTTGGGTATTTAAAAAATAGAAAAAAGAGAGCTGGTTGCAAAGCATGAATCTATTCATACAATAGAAATGTGCAAAAATAAGAATTTCTTCTGAAAGAATAAATACATGAAGAAATCATGGGTCCTAAATTAAAGAGCCTTGTCTTTTCTTAATGAAGGTACAGATAAACAGAAAGAGTTATAAATGATAACACAAAATAACAATTAAGAAGTAGTGAATTGTAATTCTCGGTTGTAAGGACAAAGCATGAGAAATTCACAAGAAAACACCGCAGTTCAGGATATACGGTTACTCCCTGGCCTGAGGTATGGGTTAATAGGGAAGGAGGAAGGGGAATACTAAAGTACTGAAGATTTGTTATTCAAACAGCCCTGGACTTCAGGGAATATTTTCTCATGAGTGCAGAAAAGGGATGCTGTGTGTTGTGGCCTACGGAGCTGACTTCTATTTCAAACAGAGCAACTCTGTTTCAATATTCTGCAAGTTGGATTCCTGATAGAATTTTATTTGAAAAAACAGACCAATGACCTTGCAAAGTCAGTGTCCCTCTGCTGTCAAGCTGTTGAATGCTTTTAAGCCAAGGAATAAATAACACAGTTTTCTATGTTTGAGACGTGTTTTGAGAATGCTAGGTACCAATTAGCAAAAGAAGCTCTGTTATGAGAAAGGAAATGAGGATGATTAGTGAAATATATGGGAATTAATTGTTGCAACAAGATCCTGTGTCTAGCTACATGCAGTTGGTATGCAAGAGGGAAGAGAAAGACTCTGAGGTTTCCCACAGGAGATGCAAAGAAAAGGTTCCCAAATTTTTCATGTATGTAAGAGTAGCTAAGAATTTTGTTTGAAAGTAGGTTTGTGATGCTTTTATGTACATTAAAATTCCAGGGATTTTGATTTAACATTATGTGTGGAAAGCATAGGGATGCTGATGTTAGAAATAATGGTAACAGAATTGGTGACTCTAGGACAAGAAAATAAGAGAAAGAAAAAGAATTAGTTTTAGTTCAGACCCGAGGTCATTGTGATTCTGAAGCAAAGATGAACAAAGATCTTTTGAGAATTTGAAATATGGAACTTCTAATCATCATCTTAGAGTTCATCAGGGAAATAAGACTAGTGATATTTTATTGGGAAGATTTAGGGCTTAGATAACAGGTGGTGGCTAAATATAAGCAAATAAATGAGATTACTCAGAGAGAAAGAAAAGAGTCAAGGACAGGACAGCAGCAACCTGTAAGGAATGGATGATGCAGCAGGCCTGGTGGTACACACCTATAACTTCAGCACTTTGTTGACAAAAGTACAAGATCAGGCATTCAAGGCCAACTTGTGCCAGACAGTGAGTAGTACAAGACCAGCCTGTACCACAGTGAGACTCTCAAAAACAGCTGGCATAAGTTTCGTAAATATCCTCCTAGGTCACCTACCATTTTGTTGTATTTTGCTTTAAAATATTTTAAACTGTTAGTATGGAGAATTTTGAGCTGGGCACAGTGGTTAAAGCTTGTCATCACAACACTAAGAAAGTGGAGACAAGAGAATCAGGAATTCAAAGTCATCCTCAGCTAGGTAGTGAGCTCAAGTCGAGACGGAACTACATTAGATCATGTCTCAAAAAGTGGACAGAAGAATAAAGAAGATAATGAGAAGGACTAGAAGTAAAACTAACAGAGTGGGCGAGGTAGTTGAGTGTACTGAGCTGGTAGGCAAGTATACCACTCACAGGTAATGGTACAGACAACTGTCACATTTAACTTTCAGCTAACAAGTCAGGCAATCTGTTACAAATACCTCGAGGTATGAAGAGTATCACACTATAGCTAGAAAAGGCACAATACCAACTAACTCAACCAAATCCAGTGTTATACAAAATCTTATTTAGCCTAACAGCTCAAGTTTCTTATAATAGAAGTTACTATATCCTGGAATTATTTTTGTTTGTGATCTAATTACAAATAGATCACAAGTGAATATTATGCTTGCAATTCAAATATTGTGCTTAGATTTACCTGGAGCGTGCTAAATTCACATAGTTATAGACCTTGTCCTAATGAGGATTATTGGAAGGAAAAGTAGGTATTTGGAATAGGCAACCGTTGGATTTAAAAAAGAAGAGAGGGTTTGCATTTGTTGAGGACACCTGGAATTATCATGGACTAAGATGAAAGGCTGTGTGGGAGAGGACTATGGTGTGCAAGACTACTGCAATCCTGGAGAATTGTATACAGCCATGCATATTCTAGCCTTAGTGCAGTGGAGATTCTTTTCACATGGTTGGAAATGAGCAAATGCTGGGAAATGACTGGAAGTAAGATCTTCTTGTCTCCATGGAACACTTGACAAGTGTTAAGAACTGCTGAAATAGGGACTGGGAAGATGGGTTAGCAGTTAAAAGTACTTGCTGTTCTTCCAGTGGACCTGAGTTTAGTTCCTAGAACTTACTTCAGGGAATGCACAACAACCTGTAAGTCCAGCTTCAGGCTATCAGACAACACTGGCCTCTGGAGACACCAGTAATCATGTGCACATACCCAGTGTACACAAACATATGTACACATGATTAAAAAATATAAATAGATCTTTTAAAGCATTAAAGTGTGTTAGAATAAATCAGAATTAGTACTTAATAAGGTCTTTAAGTTCAAGCTGTAAGCAAACATTTTCATGCTCTCTTCCTTGGAAATGAGTCATGATTTAGGGGAATCGGGCAAATTAACTCCCCAATTAGCAGCTTTTACAATCTTTCCTGCTTCTCTGGCTTTAGTGACGAAAATAAAATATTTTTATCTTATTTAATGGTTATGTGTCAACTACTCAGGTAAGGAACCTTAATGCCAGTAGCAGACATGTAGAATACGTCAGAAAACTGTGCAACTCACAGCTGCCTCTCTGAGCCCCTAAAGCACAGCTAGAGCTAGGGCTACCTGAATTTGTTAGCACCAAAGGTTTTGACATCACAAACTTTGATAAACTCCATGACCCCGGGACATTTTCATGTAGTTAGGGAGGAAGTACTTACTTTGGTCGTCTAGAAGGACCACTGTGATCAGCAAAAACAAGGGAAGAGGGTGGAAAAATGGCTATTATTGGTTCAAATATTCCCTCTCAGGCTATATAAACTGGCAGCTCACGCTGCTTGGAAAATGAGTCAGCAAACAAGCATTTCCTTATGTTGTCTCCCTTGGTATTGGCTCAGCATAGTCTTCTTTTGATTGCGATTTTATCACCTACGTTCACTTATACAGGCAGAGCCAGTGACAGAGAGAAAAAAACATGAGGGACAGCAGAATGATCAGGATGGCACAGAGGACAGCAGTGGAGGGTGGTTCAGATGGGACATATGACTGCAGCAGACAGTGGGGATGACAAAAAGGAAAGTGGTGTATGCTCGGGAAAGTACAGAGGACAGCAGAGGCTGAATGATGAGAATGGAACAGAGGACAGCAGTGGAGGGTGGGGATGGCAGAGCACAGCCGTGGATGTTGGGAGAGCAAAGAGGACAGCAGTGGATGATGGGATGGCACAGAGGAGACCCGTAGATGTTGGTATAGCACAGAGGACAGCAGTGGATGTTTGGGATGGCACAGAGGACAGCCGTGGGTGTTGGGATGGCACAGAGGACAGCCCTTGATGGTGGGGATGGCACAGAGGACAGCAGTGGATGTTGGGATGGCAGAGAGGACAGCAGTAGAGAGTGGGGATGACACAGAGGACAGCAGTAGATGATGGGCTGGCACAGAGGAGAGGAGAGGAGATTGGGGATGGCACAGAGGACAGCAGTGGATGGTGTGGATGACACAGAGGACAGCCGTGGATGGTGGGGATAGCACAGAGGACAGCAGTGGATGTTGGGATGGCACAGAGCACAGCAGTGTATTGTTGAGATGGCACAGAGGACAGCAGTAGATGTTGGGATGACACAGAGGACAGCCGTGGGTGGCTGGGATGGCAGAGAGGAGTAGAAGGTGAAGATGGCATAGAGGACAGCCATGGATGGTGGGGATGCCACAGAGTAGAGCGTTGGATGTTGGGATGGTACAGAGGAGAGAAGAGGATGCTGGGATGGTACAGACAACAGCTGTGGATGTTCGGATGGCACAGAGGACAGCTGTGGGTGTTGGGATGGCACGGAGGACAGCCCTTGATAGTGGGGATGGGACAGAGGATAGCAGTGGTGGGGGCGTATGGCAGAGGACAGCTTTGGATGGTGGGGATGGGACAGAGGACAGCAGTGGATGGTTGGGATGGCACATAGAAAAGGAGTGGAAGGTGGGGATGGCATAGAGGACAGCCATGGATGGTGGGGATGCCACAGAGTAGAGCCTTGGATGTTGGGGTGGCACAGAGGACAGCCGTGGATGTTGGGATGGCACAGATTATAGCAGTGGATGTTAGGGAATGCACAGAGGACAGGAGTGTGTGTTGGGGATGGCACACAGGGAAGCAGTGGAGGTTGGGTATGGCAGAGGAGAGCATCGGATATTGGGATGGCACAGAGGACAGCCATGGATGTTGGGATGGCTCAGAGGACAACAGTGGATTTGGCATGGCACAGAGGACAGCAGTGGCTGGGATGGCACAGAGGACACACATGGATGGTAGGGATGGCACAGAGGACAGCAGTTGATGGTGGGGATGGCACAAAGTAGAGGAGTGGATGTGGGGGATGGCACAGAGGACAGCTGTGGAGAGAAGGGATGGCACAGGGGACAGCAGTGTATGTTGATATGGCACAGACGATAGCCGTGGAGGGTGGGATGGCACAGAGGACAGCAGTGGATGGTTGGGATGGCCAAAAGGACAGCAGTGGAGGTTGGAGATGGCACAAAGAACAGCAATGGATGTTGGGATATCACAGAGGACAGCAGTGGATGTTCAGATGGCACAGACCACAGCAGTGGATGTTGGGATGGCACAGAGGACAGCAGTGGAAGTTGGGATGGCACAGAGTACAGCAGTTGATGGTTGTAATGGCACAGAAGACAGCAGTTGATGTTGGGATCGCACAGAGCTCAGCATTGGATGTTGGGATTGCACAGAGCACAGCAGTTGATTGTTGGGATGGCACAGAAGACAACAGTGGAGGGTGGGGATGGCACATTGGACAGCAGTAGATGGTGTGGATGGCATAGAGGACTGCAGTAGATGGTGGGCAAGGCACTTAGGAGAAGAGTGGATGTTGGTGATGGCACAGATGACAGCAGTAGAAGTTGGGTATGGCACAGAGGACAGCAGTGGATGGTTGGGATGACAAAGAGAACAGGAGTGGAGGGTGGGGATGGCACAGAGGACAGCAGTAGATGGTGGGGATAGAGCAGAGGAGAGGAGTGTATGTTGGGGATGGTACAACCACAGTAGTGGAGGGTGTGTATGGCAAAGGACAGCAGTGGATGTTTGGGATGGCACAAGGAGAGCCGTGGATATTGGGATGGCACAGAGGACAGTATTGGATGTTGGGACGGCAGAGAGGACAGCAGTGGAGGGTGGGTGTGGCAAAGGACAGCAGTGGATGGTGGGGTGGCACAGAGGAACGCATTGGATTTTGGGATGGCACAGAGGACAGCAGTGGAATATGGGTATGGCAGAGGATAGCAGTGGATGGTGGCATGGCACAGAGGATAGCAGTTCAGAGTTGGTATTGCACAGAGTGCAGCAGTGGATATTGGGGATGGCACAAGGACAGCTTGGAGTGTGGGGAAGGCACAGAGAACAGCCGTGGATGTTGGGATGGTACAGAGTACAGCCATGGATGTTGGCATGAAACAGAGCACAGCCATGGATGTTGGAGTGGCACAGAGTACCTCAGGGGATGGTTAGGATAGCAGAGAGGACAGTAGTGGATGTTGGGATGGCAGAGAGGACATCAGTCAGCAGTGGATGTTGGTATTGTAGAGAGGAGAGCATTGGATATTTGGGATGGCAAAGAGGAGAGCACTAGATGGTGGGGATGGCACAAAGGAGAGGAGTGGATGTGGGGGATGGCACAGAGGACACCCATGGATGATAGGGATGGCACAGAGTGCAGCAGTGGATGTTGGAATGGCACAGTGGACACCCGTGGATGTTGGGATGGCACAGAGCACAGCAGTAGATGGTGGGGAAGGCACAGACGAGAGGAGTGGATGTTGCTGATGGCACAGATGAAAGCAGTGGAGGTTGGGTATGGCAAAGAGGACAGCAGTAGATAGGGGGTTGGCAAAAAGGAGTAGTGGATGTGGGGGATGGCACAGAGGACTGCCATGGATGGAAAAGATGGCACAGAGGACAGCAGTGGGTGTTAGAATGGCACAGAGGACATCAGTGGATATTGGCATGGCACAAAGGACTGCCGTGGGTTTTGGAAGGGCAGAGAGGAGAGCACTGGATGTTGGGATGGCACAGGGGACAGCAGTGGATGTTGATATGGCACAGAACCAACAGTGGATTTTGGGATGGAACAGAGGACAGCAGTGGATGTTGGGGATGGCACAGAGGCCAGCAGTAGATGGTACGAATGGCACAGAAGACAGCATTTGATGTTGGGGAAGGCAAAGAGGAGAGGAGTGGATATTGGGGATGGCACATAGGGCAGCAGTGGAGGTTGGGTATGGCAGAGTACAGCTATGGATGTTGGCATGGCACAGAGGAGAGCAGTGGATGTTGGGATTATACAGAGAACAGCAGTGGATGGTTGGGATGGCAAAGAGGACAGCAGTAGATGGTGGGGATGGCACAAAGGAGAGGAGTGGATTGGGGGATGGCACAGAGGACAGCAGTGAAGGTTGGGATGGCACAGAGGACACCAGTCGATGTTGGCATGGCACAGAGGACAGCAGTGAGTGTTGGGATGGCACAGTGCAAAGCCGTGGATGTCGGGACGGCACAGAGCACAGCAGTGGATGTTGGGATGGCACAGACGAGAGGGGTGGATGGTGGGAATGGCAAAGAGGACAGCTTTTGAGGGTGGTGAAGGCACAGAGGACAACCGTGGATGTTGGGATGGGACAGAGGACAGCAATGGATGTTGGGATGTCACAGAGGAGAGCCAAGGATGGTTGGGATGGCACAGAGAACAGCAGGGGAGGTTGGGATGGCACAGAGGAAGCAGTGGATGGTTGGGATGGCCAAGAGGACAGCAGTGGAGATTGGGGATGGAACAGATAACAGCAGTGGATTTTGGGATGGCACAGAGCACAGCAATGTATGTTGGGATGGCACAGAGCACAGCTGTGGATGTCGGGATAGAACAGAGGATAACCGTTGAAATTGGGATGGCACATAGGTCAGCAATGGAGGGTGGGGATGGCACAGGGGACAGCAGTGAATGTTGATATGGCACAGAGGACTGCAGTGGAGTTTGGGTTGGCACAGAGGACAGCAGCTAATGGTTGGGATGGCCAAGAGGACAGCCGTGGAGTTTTGGATGGGACAGAGACAGCAGTGGATGTTGGGATGGCACAGAGCACGGCAGTGGATGTTGGGATGGCACAGAATTCTGCAGCAGATTGTTTGGATGCCAAAGAGGATGGCAGTGGAGTTTCAGGATGGCACAGAGGACAGCAGTAGATGGTGGATATGGCACAGAGGACAGCCATGGATGTTGGGATGGCACAGAGGACAGCACTGGATGTTGGGGTGGAAGAGAAGACAGTAGTAGATGATCGGGATGGTACAAAGGACAGCAGTGGAGGTTGGTGATGGCACAGTGGACAGCAGTAGATGGTGGCGATGGCACAGAGGAGAGGAATGGATGTGGGGGATGGCAGAGAGGACAACAGTGGAGGTTGGGTGTGGCAGAGGACAGTCGTGGATGGTGGAAAGGCACAGAGTACAGCAGTGGATGGAGGCATGGCACAGAGGACAGCAGTGGATGGTTTGGATTTCACAGACACAGCAGTAGATGGTGCAGATGGCATAGAAGACAGTAGTGGATGGTCGGGATGTCACAGAGGACAGCTGGAGAAGGTGGGGATTGCACAGAGGACAGCAGTAGTTGGAAGGGATGGCACAGAGGAGACGAGTGGATGTGGGAATGACACAGAGGACACCAAAGGAGGGTGGGTATGGCAGAGGACAGCAGTGGATGGTGGGGATGGCACAGAAGAGAGCAGTGGATGGTTGGGATGGCACAGAGGAAAGGAGTGGATTTGGGGATGTCACAGAGGACAGCCATGAATGATGGGGATAGCACAGAGGACAGCTATGGATATTGGGATGGCAAAGAGGAGAGCAGTGGATGGTTGGGATGGCAAAGAGGACAGCACTAGATGGTGCGGATGGCACAAAGGAGAGGAATGGATGTGGGGGGTGGCACAGTGGACAGCCGTGGATATTGGGTTGTCACAGATGACAGCCATGGATGTTGGGATGGCACAGAAGACAGCAGTAGATGGTGCGGATGGCACAGAGTTCAGCAGTAGATCATGGGGATGGTACAGAGGAGAGGAGTGGGTGTTGGGGATGGCACAGAGGACAGCATGGAGGGTGGGTGTGGCAGAGGACAGCAGTGGATGGTGGGGATGGCACAGGACAGCCGTGGATGTTCTCATGGCACAGAGGAGAGCAGTAGATGGAGTGGATGGCACAGACGAGAGGAGTGGATGTGGAGAATGGCACGGAGGACGGCAGAGGAGCGTGTGTATGGCAGATCACAGTACTGGATGTTGGGATGGCACAGAGGACAGCACTGGAGGGTGGGTATGGCACAGGACAGCAGTGGACGTTGGGATGGCACAGAGGAAAGGAGTGGATGGTGGGGATGTGTAGGGCCTGGGTCTGACCCCTGTTCCGGGGTTACTTGAGGACAGTTTCTGGTCATCCAGATAAAACATCTTGTTTGTTTTTGTGCTCCCTCTGCCCTGCCTGGTGATTAGCTGTAGGGTATTGTTTACTCCATCTTGGGTGTGCCAATTTCCCACCTTCCTGGGGGGGAATCCCTTGTGCAGCAGCTAGGTACATAAGGACTTCCCCAAAGTTGAATAAAGGGCATTCGGCTGATCTCCTTTCGAATGACCCAGGTCTCTTGTGTGCTCTTTCAATCTCCAGGCCCTTGCCCGGCTCGCGTACGGTACAGTGGCGCATGAACTGTACCGAGAGCATAACACAGAATTGGGTGTTACAATTGGAGGCTCCAGCGAGATGATCGGGAGTTACAATTAGAGGCACCGCTGGGATCACAGTCGGAGGCCCATCAGGGAGATTAGGAAGTTGGGGACTCCTGAGAGATTGCCCTCGGAAGGCTGGCCAGCAGGTCAGAATTTGATTGGTGAGGGTGAATTGATAATGGGTGCAAATAATTCTGTTCCAGTGTTAAGGGGCCGGTTGACAGGCCAATTGTTAGTTCTTTTGGAGGAACAGGGCACCGGTATTAAAGTTGAGACAGCACAAGAGATCATTAAGACGGTTTTAGAGTTTAGTCCCTGGTTTCTACATGCAGGGGGATTTAATATTGCTGATTGGGAGCAGGTAAAGGCTGACCTCCAAAAAGCATTGAAAGAGCGAGGGCCAGAAGAATTTCCCATAGCAATATTTTCACTATGGCGCTTAGTGAGAGATGCTCTTCTCAGTGAT
>PVIU01026936.1:0-21231 GCA_004026605.1 Ondatra zibethicus | reverse complement strand
GACATATAGAAGTGATTAACTGAGAACTTTAATGCTGAATGTATTTAAGAAAACTGGATTCTGGTGAATTAGATTTAAGGGGTCTCTGTTCATCAGGCATAAGCATAACTTTTCATGATAAATATTATCACATTTTCATGAATTCTTCAGTGTTATGTTTTATAAATATGGCACTGTTCTGAGATTGCCCTGCCCAGTTGTAAAACAAGAGATTTTCCAACCCTCTGATGCTGAATTTGGGAATTACTGTTCCATTCTCATCCTTGGCCACTATTGGTGCTAACCCAAAGTGTACTTTGCTCTTTGAAGTGCACACTGACAGTTTCTGCCCTCATCTTTTTTAAATCGTCCACCTCCTATAGAAATATATAACTTCAAAGCATTATGATTCTGTACTCTTCAATATTGTTTCTTAAGCTGATTTGTGTTTATTAGGTTATTACTCTGTCAGGTACTGTTTAATGGTGAGAATACAAAGATATAGTATTCTCTCCTATAAGATGCTCGCAATTTAGTGTGAGAGAGATAGGGAATTATATAGGCAATTAAAATGCTATTGGAAAATATGAAAAAAATACCATGTCAGACTAAACAGTAAGTGCAAGGTTATTTGTGAATACTGAGTTATGAATGCTTTCCCACAAACCAGATTGTATATTTCTCCCAGAAATGATCCATATCTTCTACTTTACTTCCTCATTCCCTCTAGTTCTTGACTTCCCATGCTCTGGGACTCCTTTACACTTGAAATATATATGTCCCCTTATTGATTAAGAGTAGCAAGTGTTAAATTTATAGCTATTTCAAGCTCAATGAGAATATATTAAACAGGTTAAAAAATATATCTTTCTTTACAATGTTGGGGATTTTGGAGCTACTTTGCGAATGAACATGAGAATCTTCATTTCTCTTCATTGAAACATTGCTGGATTTAATTCAGTATAGATAGATAGATAGATAGATAGATAGATAGATAGATAGATAGATAGATAGATAGATAGATAGAGTTCTTTCTAATCTTTTAAGACTTTTACTCATAAAGACCTCTGAACTGGTTTTTTCTGAACTGTTTTTTTTTTCAAAATTGCATCTTTCTGCTCTTTCTCCCTCACCACCTCCACAGTCACACTCAAGAAGGACATATGATCTGGTCTCAGCTTATTTTTACCTGCTACAGCTTATTATCTCGCCTACTATGACATTTACTTACTCATTTATTTTTGTATATTGTCTAATTTTCTGCTAGAATGTGCATTCTCTGAAGGCATGAATCATATGTGTTTTCTTCAGTGTTGAGATAGAGCTCATGGCAGTGCAAAGTACTTCATGTAATGCAAAACATAACTGTTGAAGGAATAGACAAATGCTGATAGACCAAGTTAACATTAAAATTCTAATTTCTGTAATTGGATGAAAGCTTTCTCTTTATTATCCCAAACAGAAACCATCTCTATCACTATCTATGCTTTTAATGTAGATTATACTGGTTCTGCAATCCTTATATATTGAGGTGTTGGCACTCTGGTAGCCATATGTCAGAGTCCCTGTACATTTAGAAACAAATTCATGAGCAGATACCTTGAAAAATAGATTTGTACTGTGGATGCATTCAGCACATGGACTAGACTTTGAGAATCACTGACATGGTTCATGTAAACACTTCATTCAGATTTCTGCTTTAGTAGGTATCATATGTTCATGGTCATGATAATTTTACACTGTACATTTGTTCTTATTTGTTATCTTTGAAACTCAGGAAACTTTATATGTAACAAGTCAGAGAGATTATTTTTCTGCATTTAACAGTTAATAAAACCAAATGATTGTATAAAAGTGTCAATTTTCAAACCTGTGTAAAAGCATTTGATAAGTTCTAAGAGAAAGTGTGGAAAAGTAGCAAGTTTAAAGGTACTTGATTATTTTTACTAGAAAGGGAGTAAAAACTAGTGAATGTGCATGTGTGCAAAATCAATTTGACATATATAGTGCTTTTGCTTTCCCAACTCTTAATTTAAGAAATTACACGTGCAGCTAATCAAGGGAACTCAGAACCCACTTGGGAATCATGTCTAAGTCAGGTTTGCAATGCCAACATCAAATGTAAGCAATACCCCTCTCTTCAATGGTCCTTGGATAGTGACCCCATGACACAGGAAAACTGGCCCTGTCCCTCAGAGGAGATCTGCACTTGGGAGGGCAGGGGAGGTGGGAGAGCGGGCTGGATTGATCAAATGAGCTACCACCCAGGCACACACTCAGGGCTTTGAGTTGGCACTCCCCAACCTCTTGCCCATCTGTGACGTGTCAGAGCCTGTGAAGGGACTGGTCCGGTGAAACCATAGCCTCAGGATCTCCATGACTCAGGGCCACAGCAGGATATCTGAGAGGAGTTTTGGTGAGGGTTCAGTATTGATGGTGTGCCAGAAGCCAGAGGTCTTGAACCTGACCAACAACACACTACATAATGCACATTTGCAAGTAAAGTTGTTTGGGCACAAGGGTGTACAGCATGCTACAGCGTAGCTTCCAAGGCTACTAAGACTAATAAAGAGTAGATGGAGAGGCGGCTCAGCCTCACAGCCAGATATATATAGTGCTGAGTATCAGCTATTGGTAAGAATAAAGCTGTAATGTTATGATAACAGAGAAAGTCATTAATGTTGCCTAAAAACCACCTGTGTTTTGGTTTCCAAATGAGCCAGTCCTACAGTTAATACAAACTTTTAAATGACAGACTATAAATATAAGTGCACAAAATTATACAAAATGCTTTATTACATAGAGTAACAGGATTTTAATTTTAGATGTATTACTTTATTATGTTGTACATATTAAGTACTAATTACTAAATAATTATATAATAAGCAATTGCTAGTTAAGATTTGAAAGTGTTCCATTGCTTTAAGGGCATTTAGTTCTTGCATATCAAAAATTCATAGTCTAATTATTTTCTAATTTTTCACATAAACAGAAAAATAAGGAAAATGTATTAATTTATAAAATGAGACAATGTAGAATCTACTGCAAAACAAGGATAAGCAAAATAAAGACCTCTTCCTTGGAAACTGATGGCACTTCCTTGTGCAGTTTCTTGCCAACATTTCTAAGAAAGTCAGGTACAAATTTGGGTCAATTAACAACTTCTTCCACTCATGGTGTTTCTATTTTTTTATGATGGTGTATTAATTACTGCTTAGAATATTGTAGGTGTATTTTGCTTGATAAAGTTGATGTTTGCCTTGCAATATGACCTATACCACTAAATTCTGCCTCGAAATATCATCCGGATACATCAGACTACCCACATCTGATGTAAATCATGCCATTAGTTCGAGTCAGCAAGGGGTGTGTACTTTCTAAATGTACCCAATTGATTTTAGCCTACTCTAACAAAATATGAGGTTAGTGACCCTGAAGGGTTATTTTTTTTTCTTAGTGAGTAAGTTCTCATTTGCATTTTCTGGGCCATAGTCACAGATAAGGATGGGTCTGTTTTTGGTGAGGTTTAAGGAAAGTGGAAGTTCTCAATTACAAACATTCAAAATTGAAAGGGAACTTCTCCAAGATAATCTAAGTGTGAACTGAATAGCTCCTAAGGCATGCTTTCCAGGTAACAGAAGAGAAAGACCAACATTGCAATCAATTAGGGAAATGTGAAAAGTGTAGGAGCGTGTATGTAGAGTGGATTAATTGCCTGGTAATTAAACTAGGAGCTGCTCATTTTCCCCTGCTGAGTTTATGAACTCTCTTTTGCAATATTTTCCTTCTTACCTGCTAGTCTTGCTTTATCTTACAGCAATTGCAGCTAACTCTGTTATTTGCTCCGACCATTCCAATTTGGTGTCTCCTCAAACAACACCTATAACAAACCAGGGAGGATTTCTTTGAATGGGAGACCTACAATGTTAGGTCAGTAAGCTGGTCAGATCTCTCCTGGCCAACTGTACAATGAGGCTTTCATAGTACAGCTCAGCCAGAGATTAGTGCCTTCTAATAATCAAGTAATGTTTTCCAATCATTTTCATAAGAACTTAAGGTGTATTTTCTTCTCGAAAACCTGTACACAGCCACAGCACTGTTCACTACATGCATTACTTTCCAGGAAGCCCACTTTAACCCAAATTTCTACTTGTTCCTTTTCATCATCTAAATTTACCTTTGCTAAATAGAGACACAGAACTGCATGGCAAATTTTCCATGGAAGAATTTAATGACTTAGTTTGTTTTTGGGAAATCAAAATTTGCAGCAGTTTGGATGGGTCTGTGTAACTTATTATATGAACTAGTAGAAGGAATGTGTCCTTTTCCGAAGTACAGTGTCTTTCAATTAAAAAAATCCTTCACAGAACTGTATCTTTCTGTTTTTCCCAATTGAAGCCCCATGAAATTGTCCATTAATAAACTGCTGGGTTCCAAGTTTGAACTTATAAGTTATTAGTGAATTACACTTCACTATGTTAAATGACATTGACTTCTATTGTATTCTTAGTGTTGGTAAATATTCTCATCTTACTTAGTGGTTATAATGCATAGTATATAGTTCAGCAGCTCCAAGGTTGTTCCAACTCCTCTTAAAGAAACTAAATTGAGCTTCTTCTACTCTCACAAACTTCATTTTATTTAAGATAAATCTCTTGTAAAAATGAAAGGGTTTCTTTTCATTTTAGCATGCCATCTTATTGATTAAGAGTAGCAAGTGTTAAATTTATAGCTATTTTAAGCTCAATGAGAGAATATATTAAATGGGTGAAAAGATATATCTTTCTTTACAATGTTGCGGGTTTAGAGGATTTTTTTGCGAATGAACATAAGAATCTTCATTTCTCTTCATTGAAACATTGCTGGATTTAATTCAGTAAAAGAGGTAGTCATTTCTCATATTTATCCATAAATTGCATAGAATCTAGTTGCAGTCATATTAGGAAGTAATGATTTATATGCTTTCTAATTATTTATCTGCTTATATAAGCATAGTCTCATTTTAGGAATGTTATTGAATTAATGTAGTTATGCATGGAACAAAGAAAAATAATTTTCATGGATGGAACTTTGCTCTTCAGCAATCTGATATTTTTATGCATTTCCAAACTCCATAATATAGGTATATGCAGACACCAAGCTGGTAATTTATTACAAGATTTAAATAGATTCTGGAGAGTGTATGGGGAATGCTTATCTACTGAAAAGTGGCTGTGTTAGGGAATATAAACTCTAAGAAGCTAAATCCAAATAGTTAAGGTATCTCTACTATTTCAGAATTTGAAGCACACTATAACCCGAGGAATTACTAATTGTTCATTCCTTTTCCTTTGTGGCGATAATGGAACAAGAAGGGTAGAACGCATATGCACACTCAGAAAAGTTTGTAGAATGGACAGGAGAAGGGGGTGAGAACTCTTAGGAGGACTTTCCCTTAAATGTCTTGTTAAACTAAAGCCTACACAAAGTGAGAAATACCTGGCCTTAAGAAGAGAATAGAGAAAATCGCGGCTTCTTAAATGCCAGTTCTCTGAAAAGTCCAGGATTGAACACTGTAGGGAAAATGCTACACCATGTTTGAAGTAATTCTTGGTTTACAGGTGTATCTGAGCTCTCTGTGGAGTATTTGCCTTCTTGTTAAAAAAAAGTAAATTTCATATCATAATAGAAAGTTACAGTTTGCAAGATGTAAATTTGCTCAGAAAAGCATACAGATAGAAAACATAAATATTAGGGGAATGCAAAAAGAATATTAAAAGCTGAGGCCTTGTTTTGCTGTAACTTTAGAGCACTGGAAGAATTTGAAGGATGGAATAGATACACATTGGTGTGAGGAATGTCAAAAAAATAATTGGATGAGCTCAATTTTTTCTTGTAAAGAACTACCAATTTTAAGTTATTCTAGAAATTATTTAGTTGCCTTTTTGGAAACTTGGCAGTTACTGTTTGTTGAATAACCAACAACATTCTAAAGCCTATAACTCTTTAAACAATATCTACATGCTTCTATAGATTGGCTAGGTGCAACGAATCAGATCTCAATTACAAATGCATAAAGATACTCTCAGATAACTGAGATTAGAATCTTCTGAGGATTTTAGAGGGATTGATGTCATGATATCATCATCATGCCTATGTCTAAAGACAAAATTGGGATAGGAAGAGTCATTATGGAACAGCTAGACATTTTTCTTTCTGTGTGGCGAACTCCAAATTGTAGAATGATTCTTGTCACAGCATGGTATGTTTTGTGAATAATTTTGTTTTGGGATAGTTATTTTCATCAGAGCAAGTATCTCAGAAATGAGAAATGAAAGCTGCCCATCTCTTAATTTCTTGGCTGACAGTCAGGCACAGAATCATTTCCTAATAATCTGATAGTTGAAACGGCCACAGAATTGGCCAATATTCAAAGAACTGACCATATTTCTCCATTGGAGAAGTGTTAAGGAATATGTGGCCAAAATTAATCAACTGTAAAAGTTACATGTGACAGGATGCTTCTTATCTTGTTGAAATAGCAAGGAAAAGAAACAAAACCCCTATGGCCCTATCGCAGCCAAGGTCTGGTTTGTTGAATGTGACTCCTGATATCATCAAAGACCATACTGATGCCAGGGGTATGGGCTGCCATCAGGGGCATGTTGGTGTTGGAGGGCTTACTACCATGGGGGCCACACCAATCTGAGTGGCCTGAGCTGCTACCTTGGTCCAAGGTGACATACAAGCCTGGACTGCTGCCGAGGACCATGTCTGAGTCTGTGGTCCTAACACAGCCAGGGACTGTGTTGATGTCCTTGGTCCAAGTTGCCACCAAAGACCACATGGATGTGTAGGATCTAGGCTGCAATCTGTTACCTTGCTGTTGTCTGAGGGCCATGCCAATATGAGTGGCCTACATTGTCATCCAGGGCCACCGTGTCATCTCAGCCAGGGTTGCTGTTGAGGTCTATGTCTGCATCAGTGAATCCACATCAGCCATGGTCTGAGTTGATGTCCATGGCCCTTGTTACCACAGGGTTCATAGGAACCAATCGTGTTGAAATCCAAGGGCAGTGCTGAGCTTGCCCTACCCTTCACTGACCCTGGGATTGTAGCAAGAGGGCCTGGTTGGTTTCTGTCCTCCCACCAGGTCCCACAGTCATTAGGTTCCAAAGAATCACACAGAAGGTCTATATAAGTTATAAAACTAATTGGCCCATTAGCTCAGGCTTCGTATTAGCTCTTATAATGTATATAGCCCATTATTCTTATCAATGTTAGCCACATGGCTCAGTACCTTTCTCAGCGGGGCAGGTCACATCCTGCTTCTTCAACGGTCCAGGCAGGAGTGCCGAGAGAGCTTCCTGCTTCCCAGAATTCTCCTATTCTCCTTGCTCCACCTCTACTTCCTGTCTGGTTGTTCCACCTATACATCCTGGCTAATGGCCAATCAGCATTTATTTAAATCATGATTGACAGAATACAGACAATTCTCCCGCACCATGGGATAGTGGACTCTTCCCTTCACTGGACACTGCAGCAGAGAGCTGACCCCCACACTTGGAAGAGATGGCCCCACCCCTCACTAAGGTGGTGGGGGAACTAGCCCCAATGGCATGGGCCTCAGGGTGCTGGGTCCACACCTTGACTGAGAGGGGCAATCCCAGAGACTCAGACTGACCAGCTCAGCTACCACCCAAACCCACATCCTGGGGCTTGGGTTGGCACTCCCTAACATTCATTCCATCTATGACCTGCTACCACAGGATCACTATGAATCGGGGCAACAGTAGGATATCCAAGAGGAGTTTCAGAGGGGATCTAGTGATGATGGCGTGGCAGAGGCCTTGAACCAGACCAATGACTAATTACAATGAGCATTTGTGGGTGGGGATGATTGGAAAAAAGGGTGTACTACATGACACACTGCATCTCCCAATGTCACTAGGTTGTGTGTGTAGAGCTATTGGAGAGATGGGAAAGATGGAGGAGCAAGGTGTTTTTGTTGTTTGATTTGTTTTGTTTTAATTAATTTGGGGAGTTTCCTTTGGGGGGAGGGATGCTGCAGTGGTGAGGGTGGATATGGAGTGATGGGGAGATGAGCAGGACTGGGGTGCATGATGTGAAATAGCCAAAGAAGCCATAAAGAATTATGTTAGAAATAACAGAAAAAATCAAAAACCCATAGAAATGTCAGAATAGACGTATGCAAATTCAACAGTAAGTGTCTGAAAAACAAACATGATATCCTTGATATTAGACTTGCCTTGCACTCAAAAGGTGCCATCGACATCCTTTTGACAAGTCAAATTCTATTTATATGTTCTAGAATTGCTAACTATTTAAATACTTGTTCTAAAGTAAACCATCCGTAAAGGTATTGAAATCAAAGGAGGTATAAGGACAAATGTTCTTTTATTCTGTCATACCTGAAGTGTTTTCTGAAAGGAATGCTGATTCTCTCTCAAGACTCAGCTGAACTGGTTGGAAGCCTTGAATATAAACTCCTATTCTTGGTTTGGAGACACAAAAACTGCTGAGTGTGCTGGTGGTGGTAGTGGCTAACAACAAAGGAAATCTTGCAGGAGACTGGTGGCCCAAATTTGAAATGAATACCCTTGATTCCTGTGGAAACCAGTTTTAAAGGTGAAACTAACTATGCTGTGCCTGTTTGCATCGGTACCAGGAGGGAGTAAAATGGTAGTGAGGTGGCATTAATAAACACTGAAAAGACCAATACAGGTCTGGTAAAAAACAAAACAGATTCTTGGTGAATAGGGATTGATTTTATTTTAGTTGGACTAACTTAAGCAACATGCTTCTGTAGTGTGGCCACTGAGTGACAAGTATAGATATCTTAGTGTTCAGGTTAGTTTGTGATATTGAGCATAAATGAATTTAAAAGTGGTATAACATATCTAAGTTTTCTAATCCATATTTTAGATTAAAATCAGGAGACAAAAGATGGGGGTTAACATTTTCAACATTACCTTTCAAGTACCTTGATGGGAACTTTGGGCTTTGTTCAGAATTAATTTGAAAATTTAAGATAAAATATTATGCATGCCTCTCCCTTCCTCATCCTTTTGTAAATTGCCAAGAGGAAAAAAGAGTTAATTTTAGATATTCATACTTGCATGATTGGAAGAAGTATGAACAGGTAAAATCTTAATATATCTGTAGCAGGTTACTAAAATAACCTCAAGGAAATGCCATAATGTAATAGAAATCTGACCTTTGAATCCTGTTTGTATATATAAACACTGCCAGGACTAAATGATTTTCATCACATTCTGATTTTATTTTAATTAAATTTGTGAAAGTCTTCTGAAGTTTTGTTGTTATTATTATTATTATTATTATTATTTTCTTGGTACTGTGAAGACATCAGGAAAGGATACAAATAAAATAAGCGGAATGAAAGTGTGAAATATATCGTTAATTAGTCAATTTCAATTTTTTTATTATGTTAAACAAGCAAAACTTTTGTAGCTTAGTTTTTTAGCAAACAGGCTTTATCTGAGTTCTCCTACATAGTCTAAAGCATATAACTTCTAGAGAACTTTATTGAAGAAAATTAGTATGTAAAGAAATTGGAAAGTGAGGATTGCAACATGTGAAAAATAATTCCATTCTTAGAAATGTTAATATGATCGATGAACTATTGGCTCTGAGAGGAAACCTTTGAGAAAAGCTGAATAAATAAATATCTATTTACCTGTTTCTAGAATTTTTCATAATTTTTCCTCAAAGCATAACTATTGCTAAGTGAGCTCAGTTCCATTAGAGCTGGAATGAGCTGTCATTCTGATAGATATATACCCAAATGAAAAATTGTAAGGATAAGAATGGTAACGTAGTAGTCTGTACTGTACCAAGATAATTCATTTTCCATGTTTGAAAACATTTGCTGTTATTCTTTTGGAGTCATTTTTAAAGAGCCTTCTTTCTGTATTGTTTGAAAATCATGTCTGACTCAAAATATGACCTAATTTATAATTATAAGAAATATAGATAGCTCCGAAGAATAACCCCTTGAATCAAAAGTGTAACTAATAACTCCATGTTTTACCCAGAACAGTGCTGGATTATGCCCTTTGTCCCAGAATAATTATTAATCATGCCCCCATTCACTCTCAGAAACGTCCTAGTTTGAATGATCACACACATGGTCACCCTGTTTATATATGAATCTCCAAGTACTAAGGCATTGATTAAACACCTTGCTGCTTGTGGTTATCATGCCCCATTAATTATACTAAGAAAGAGCAGAGCCTCTGCCCTCTGGGAACTTCATGTCTTAGAGACACAGTACCATTCTGAACACATATATGAGAGATCAAACATGTTCAAAAACAGTAACTAAAAGACCAAAGTAGGCATGTCAAACTCTGTGGAAGCCCCATTTATTTTCAGGGTGGAGGAATGAGAGAACTCTGGGTGAGAAAATGTAGGAGTTTTATATGTAAGAAGGAAATGTAAAGAAAATCTTAGTTTTTCTGGGATGGCTTTCTGCAAAGGGCTCTTTGTGATTTTTGCTGTTTAATTCAGAAATCAAAAGGAAATTAGTTTGATATCTAAATAAAATGTTGTTATTGTCTACCTGGTGTACTAATAAAAACTGCTCACAAATATGGCCTGAGCTTGGGGATGGTCCTTTGAACGAGAATGGCCCTGAGAGGCTCATAGTTTTGAATACTTGTTCCCAGTTAGTAGAACTGTTCTAAATGGATTAGGAGGTGTGGCCTTATAGGAGAAGGTGTGTCAGTCAGGGCAGCAAGCTTTGAGGTTTCAAAAGACTCATGTCATTCCTAATATTCTCTTTCTGCCTCCTACTTGAAGATTAAGATGTGAATTCCCAGCTATTCCTGCTGCTATGCCTTTGTTCCACCATCACGGACTCAAACCCTCTGAAACAATAAGGCTGATTAAATGCTTTATTTTATAAGTTGCCTTCTTTATGGTGTTTTGTCACAGCAATAGAAAAGTTACTAAGACACCAGGTCTGGAAATTATTTAATCAACAACCATTTCTCCAAATTATATTTCAAAATTTATCCATGATGCATCAATGTGTTTGGTAAAAAGACATAGAGTGCAAAAAATGATAGCATGTGCCAAAGGTCTATTTATGTAAACTGCATTATTTTTATAACAGATCTTTGGTCTGGCACATTTTGATCTTAACTGAAGTGAATCTTGAAGTAGCTCTATTCTTTTATGCCAGGAATTCTCCTGATAAGCTGTAGAGTGGTTCAGAAATTACCACAGGGCCAAGAAAGGATACTGTTATTTTTGTCTTTGTTGTAGAACTAGAGATTGAATTGAAGGCTTTATGAATCCTACACAAGCACTGTTCCAGAAAGCTATATCCTTTTCCTGCAAAGTGCTGTGTACAGTTGACCTGCCCCTGACCTTTAGGCTCCTTGTAAAAGGATAAAGGAACTGGTTATGGTTCCAAATGATAAGAAAGAAAAAGCAATTAAGGAGAGTTGTAGCTTACAAGGCTTTGATTTTTAGGCACAAGAAATATATATTAGAAGTAGACTTTATAGCCAAGTGGTGGTGGTTCACACCGTTCATCCCAGCACTTGGGAGGCAGAGGCAGGCTGATCTCCATGAGTTCGAGGCCAGCCTGACCTACATAGTTAATTTTGTGACAGCCAAGGCTACTCAGAGAAACTATGTTAAGAAAAAAAAAACAGAAACTAAGCTTTATGCCCCAGCCCTAGCTGAAGAGCTATTGACAGTTGATGCTGCTGAGGAGGAAGACTCCGTTTTCTTTAAATCTGTGGCCCATGGCTAACTATGCTCCAGTGGATGGCCTCACACCCATGTGTTTATGGACAGCACAAATTTTGTTACTTAAATCTGACATGAATATGGTAAAATCCTGTGTGCTGAGAGGGATCAGATATTAGGGTATTTGCTAAATATTGAATTTTCAAGGGGAAATGGGAATTCTTGGTTACACACAAGACCTATTCTTTAGATCCAACTGCAATCAGTGCTCCTAAAACATGACAACTGGTCATACTTTTGAGACTTTAATAAACTTTATTTCGTTTGCTTGTAATTTTATTCTTATCTTTCCCTGCCTTGAGAATGGCAAGCACCCTGCACTTCACCCAGCATTACCAATTATCTTTTCTAGGTAAATGAGAACTTTTTATTTTTACCAGAGAATGACATAAATTAGAGAATCAAGTCTTAAGTAATATACTAATAAATGAAAGAATGACAGAAAAGTTTCTATGGATACTAACTTATGTGTTATTGAGACAGACTTCTTAGACCAGAGTGTTGGAATACCCAGAGACAACAACAGTCCCCCAACATTTCACATCTGTTCCAAAAATTTGCTTGATTTTCTTCTCTCAGCCTTCACTCCTAATCAGGGAAGTAACATTTTTCTTTTTTTCCATATTCTTTTATTTTTTCCATTCAAAAAAAATTACATTTCCTCTCCTTCAAGTCCCCTCCCGCTCCCCCCTCCTCCCTACCCCTGCTTCCTTAAAAGAATGCATGGTACCCTGACCTGTGGGAAGTCCAAGGCCCTCCCCCCTCCATCCCAGCCTAGGAAGGTGTGCATCCAAATAGACTAGGTTCCCAAAAAGATAATACATGCAGAAGAGATAGGTCCTAGTGTCATTGTTGATGGCTTCTCAGTCTGCCCCCATTGGCAGCCACAATCAGAGAGTTCAGTTTGATCATATGCTCGTTCAGTCCCGGTCCAGCTGGATTTGGTGAACTCCCATTAGATCAAGCACACTGTCTCAGTGGGTAGACCAGCCCCTCGTGGTCCTGACTTCCTTGGTCATCTTCTCCCACCTTCTGCTCTTCGACTGGTTCTTGGGAGCTCAGTCCATTGCTCTGATGTGAATGTGGGTCTCTGTCTCTATCTCCATCCATTGTACGGAATTTCTATGGTGGGAGAAATGAATAAATCCCTCAAAGATATCTTAGAAAACCAAGAAAAAGCAATCAAACAAGTAATGGAAACAGTTCAAGACTTGAAAACTGAAATGGAGGCAATGAAGAAAACACAAACCAAGGGAAGGCTGGAGATGGAAAATCTGGGTAAAAGAACAGGAACTACAGAGACAAGTATAACCAACAGAATACAAGAGATAGAAAAAAGAATCTCAGACGCTGAAGATACGATAGAGAAAAATAAACTCATTGATCAAAGAAAACAACAAATCCAACAAATTCTCATCACAAAACACCCAGGAAATCTGGGACACCATAAAAAGACCAAACCTAAAAATAAAAGGGGTAGAAGAAGGAGAAGAAGCACAGCTCAAAGGCCCAGAAAATATATTCAACTCAATTATAGAAGAAAACTTTCCCAATCTAAAGATGGATATGCCTATGAAGGTACAAGAAGCATACAGAACACCGAATAGACTGGATCAAAAAAGAACATCCCCTCGCCATATAATAATCAAAACACAAAACATACAGAATAAAGAAAGAATACTAAGAGCTGCAAAGGGAAAAGGTCAAGTAACATATAAAGGTAAACCTATCAGAATTATACCTGACTTCTCTATAGAAACCATGAAAGCCAGAAGGTCTTGGACAGATGTGCTGCAGACGCTAAGAGACCATGGATGCAAGCCCAGACTACTGTACCCAGCAAAGCTTTCATTCACCATCGATGGGGAAAACAAGATATTCCAGGACAAAAACATTTTTCTTAATACTTAGAAAATCAAATATTTGTCCTCTAATCCTAATTAGTTGTTTTTCTGATTTTCTTTTTTGCTTTTGTTTTTTAGGGTTTTTTTTTTTGAGGCAGGGTTTCTCTGTGTATCCATGGTTATCCTGGAACTCACGGTAGACCAGGCTGCCTTTAAGAGCTCTGCCTGCCTCTGATTCCCAAGTGCTGGCATTAAAGGCATGTGCCACCACCACCTGGTTTTTCTGAAAATTTTAATAGTCACTTTAATTTTTAATGTTTATTTATTTTATGTATATGAGTGTTTTTCTGTATATATGTATCTGTACCATGTGTTGCCTAGTGTCAATGGAGGTCAGAAGAAGTTGATGATTCCCCTGGGATGGAGTTACTGGTCATTGTAAGCCATCATGTTAGTATAGGGTATTGAATTCACATCCTCTGGAAGAGCAGGAAATACTTTTAACTACACTGACTCATATTTCTAGCCCCTAAAATGGATACTTTTCTTCTTTACAAAGTTTCAAGAGGTAAACCCAGTCCTATTCTTGGACACTTTCTTTTACTCTTTAAGTTAAACATCTTCCTCTGTTTGGCTTTTTTAAGCCTATAAGCACTCTGTTGATAATTGTAGAAAATATATCACAGAAAATGGCATCCTTCTATTAGTACTGTAACAAAAATTACTTCCTTTTTCTGCTGTTAATTCACTGTTATTGACTTGTTCTATGTGCTAAAGGTAAACAATAAGAAAATACTTCTTTATCGTCATGTGTGTATGTGTGTTTTCTTCCCATCAGCAGGAATATCAGTATAAATACCAAGCAATCAGAGTTAAATAGCTTAAGTAGTAGTGCTGCATTCTGAATTGCTTGTCATTATATGGAATGTTATGGTTGCAGCTGACTATAGAGCACTACCTGCGATGTACATTTTATATTTGCAATCAGCCTATTACAGATGAACTGTGAAAATTGGAGAGCTTTTGATGATAATTGGAAGATGTTTTCCCTTGAAGTATGTAAGGCCCTTGAGAGAGCTTGAATTACTTGTCTGTAATTTTGTTATCAGCTATAATGCTATTTATTTACCTTGAAGTTATTGCCCCTGAATCTATTTTTCTGTGTCTTTCTATTGAGTGACACACGTGCTGTGGTCTCTAGAACATTTTATCTTGAATATCATTGTAAATTTTATTTCGCTTGTTGTTTTCAAAACTTCATAGAATTATCTTCCCAGAGGGAGTGAGTCATAGGTGATAAATGAAATTACCTCTGGAATTTTAAATTAAGAATGTGAATTGAAGCCCAAAAGACAGACTCTCTTTGATCCTATCTCTCTTCTAAGTACTTGACCCAGCCTCGCAATACTGAATTACTGTCAATCTGCAGAAGATGTAAGCAGTATTTTCTGCCATAGAAAATGCTATGCTTTTGGCATTTTCTTTCTTTCTGTTACAACTTTTCTCTGGGTTAGCTGGTTTATTTCCTGTTTTTTTTAATATAATGGTTCGAATTCATTTCTGTTTTTCAGTCCTGGAATAAACCAGTTCTGTTTCTAGAATGTTTTCCTACTCTCCAAAATCTACTCAGGTTCTTTTATACTTCCTTGACAAGATGGTCCAATTTATATTTTATTATGTCCATTAATATTTACGTAAGTACCATGGTCCAAATTTACCTTTTATCATCGTTCTGCTTGTATCTGTTATTTACTAGACATCTATGCTGATAGTTATATCCTTATTGTATTATGGTCATTGACATTTTTCTATTCTGAAAAATACCAATGGAAAACTTTCTGAACCTTCTTATTCTATGGCTCTGGAATCAAATTATATGCTGCTTTCATCTATGATCAGATTATAGATGCAGGACTAAGCTATATTTACACTATGCATTCCTTGGAGCTATGTCAACCTACAACTCCTGACGTGAATATTGTGGAAGGAAAATAGCCTCTTGTTTTCTGGAAGGAGAGCTCTAAAGCCATAAGAAAATTGAACTCTCTGCTCCAAACCACCTCTGAACTTTGACACATCAGAAACTGAGAAGATACAAAAAATTCTTGGAAAGCAAAGGACTTTCCGACACAGTAGATTAAACAATAATGGAAAAAGTTCTGAGATGTTGCTTGTCACAAATTACCACCGTTAACCTCCAAATTACATCAAGTGAAACAGCTCCTTTTTCTCTTCACACTCTGACACAGATGGAGTGAACCCTCATTGGAAGTAAGAAAAAATGTTGATCTAGTTTGGAAGGAATTTCTATGCTTTGAATTCTATTGTAGACAGTGAAAACACATTTAACCTTGAAAATTTAATCAAAAAAGAAGACTGGTCTCCAAAATCTAGATACCTTACAATCTATTAAAAATTCATTCAACTTTAAGCCAAACAAACTGTTCATTTAACACTGCATGATATTTAACTCACTTACTGAAAGTTGTATAGTTAATAAATAATATTTTTCATACATCTACCTTTTCTCTGTGTGTATGCATATATTGCTGAAATATTATTGATGTTATAGATAACAGGTCCCTTTTGGCAAATGTAAATAAATGTAAAACTAATTTTTTAAAAGTTAAAAAAATGTAAAAATAGAGTTAAATAGAATTAAATTAAATACCATACATACTCAAATTGACCAAAAGACAAGTCCTTAAAATAGCATATTCAATAAACATTGAGATGCCTTGATTCTGTTGAATTAACATTGACAAATGAAATATTACCTAGCAAATTTATTAAGCTCTTAGAACCATATCTTCTTTGATTGTCTAAGAGCATTAAGTTTGATGATATTAAATATTTCAAATTTCTTATTCCATTATAACTTTGCTACTAACTTAAATATCTAAAGAGGAGTATAATTTGGACAAAGTTAACCAATTGTGTTAAAAATAATTTCATCCAATATCATCACCTCACTAAGAATGTCCCTGATATACACTTGGATAGAACTTGTCCTATCTTACACTCCAATTTAAGTATTACCTAGCATTGGAAATTTTTTCTTTAAGCTTTGTAAAGTAAATTTTCCTTAGGCTTCCGTCAATGAAAATGAAGTGTGCAAACAACTAGAAATGCAGTCACCATGGGAAAATAGAAAGAATCAACTATCTAGGAGTTTGATGAGATGAGTAAAGATTATATGTTCTCTGGGGTTCCTGGATCCACTGAATTTGCAGAATTCTAGGTCATAACTTTCATCAATAATTTTGATAATTGTGTCTAAGGAGGAGAAAATTTAAGGTCGCCTAGTTGCTCAGACCTGGCTGTGTATGTCTGTTTTGCATTTTTTTCTTTATACAAATATACTGTATGGCTGTTGCAGACAGTCTCTGAGAATGTTTGTTCCTTGAGCACCCTGCTTTATACTGACAAAACAGTACCTCAATAAGTCTATTTTGAATATTTGAATTTCTTTTTCATCTACAGTCAGCATAGCACATATGGGTATGTACAGCCTGATAAAAAGATATATTGGGTTTTTAATTTCCTTTTAGTTTCCTAAAAAATATAAAACTTCCTTTACTCTCAGCACTCTGCATAATTTACCTACATACATATATAATTTATGAACTCCCTACATTAAAAGAAATAGGCTTGGGTGGTGTCATTAAACTGATATATTTCAAGTAGTTCTTAAATTACTTTCTGTGCAGCCTTTTTCAAGGCTGAATCATGATCCTTATTGAAACAGGGAAAGAAAGAAAGAAAAGGAAGGCACATGCAAGTAATATTAGGAATAATTTAGGAATAATAAAAAGTCAATGTAATGATAGATAAAAAAGAGATTTGAAAAATTAAGGAGAGAATATGGAGCTACTGTGTGCCAATAAAAGTGAAAATATTAATGAAATGGATATATTAATAAAATATATAATTTATCAAAATTGTCTCAAGGAAAAAAATTATAAAAAACCCTAATAAACCAGTAGGCTTAAGTATACTGAAGTGGTTATAAAAATCACTCCTCCCCTAAAACTCCAAGTCTAGGTGGCTAGGTGATTTTCCTGGCAAATTTCCCCTAACTTTCAAAGTTTAAATGATCCAAATTACATTAACAGTTTTGGAAAGAATGAAAGGCTACTCAATTTATTTATTTTATGAGACTAGTATAACTTTCATCATAAAACCAGAAAGGGAAGGACATAATCAGAAAAGGAAAGTACAGGTCAATTTTACTTTTGAATGTAGGTGGGGTATCTGGAATAAGTACCATAATATCTAACTTCCTTCCTTCCTTCCTTGCTTACTTCCCCTTCCTTCCTTCCTTCCTTCCTTCCTTCCTTCCTTCCTTCCTTCCTTCCTTCCTTCCTTCCTTCCTTCCTTCCTTCCTACCTTCCTTCCTTGTTTTCTTTCTTTTCTTTTTCAGGGCTGGGGATTGAACCTACAAAGAATTCTCTGCCACTGATTTATATCCCTTGCATTTAAAAAACTGTCTTTTGAGCCAGGGTCTGAGTAAGTTACTCAGGCCAGTTTTCAAATCACTCTGTGAACCAGCAAACTTAGACTTGCAATCCTCTTGCTTCAGTCTCCTGAGTAATTTGCGTTACAGCCCTGTGCCACCACTGCTGGCTGCCAAGCCATTTTGATGGTCACATTTTACTTGAACTCAGTTTCATTTTCTCCTCTTCACCGTCACCATGGGCCGTGCCACCACTCTCACTCTCTGCAGTGCACTCCTTACATCATCTTGGCACTCTTGCCCTGGCCATGCAAACATAAACAAGATCATTTGGCTCCCATGTAGAAGTCTCTAAAGGCTCACCGTGATGTCTATGATGAAGTACATAGCTCTCATGGTTTGGAAGCCACTGTGCCATCTGAAGCGCTTCTTCAGACGTCTTTCTTCCTTTCATTGATCTAGACATACTGAACTTCTTGCTGTTCTTCGAAAAGAGCAAGTGTGTCTGTCTCAGACATTCTGCATTTTTCTATTTTCTGCTCCTTAAATACCCCCCCAACCACTTCATAAGCAATACCATGTGATCACTCAGGGCTGTCCTCCAGTATCTCCCCAGAGAACCATTTTCTTCTCCAAATATCTTTATTCTCCTTTCTTCTTACATTCTGCTTTGCGTTCCTTTAGTCACCTTTGTTTTCTTTTTTCAAATGTTCTACAAATTCATTGTCTTTCACGTCCACTAGATTGTAAGCTGCCTGAAAGCACAGATTTATATTTGTGATAATATTCCTGTTATTTATAAAAAGCCTAGCAGACATTTGATACATACTGAATGAATAAATCTAGTCTAACACTTCTTCCTGAATAGTAGAAATCTTAAGCACCAGGAGGAAAAATGATTGCTTAAATTCCCTTCTGCACCTGCGAATAGAAATCTTTGTCTAGATTATAGTCCAATGGTTTTTGGTGCTATGCTACATGCCTCTTCCCATATCTAGGTGATTCTACTTCAGAAGGCAATGCTTTTCTCTTCCTAGTAGACTGGTATAATTATTAATTTATGAGGTGCATGAACCATACCTTCAACAAATCAACATGATAAGGAGAGTTAGATATGATACTATATTTCTTTCTAGCTTTCCAGCAGTGGTCATGCTTCATTTCAGTGGCATTCTCCTTCACAGGTAGGGAAAGCATTTATTTTTGTGAGTACATTTGTTAGGAAATGTGGTAAGGCATGATAAGAACAAGAATGTTGATCTGATGACATTAACTTAGCCAAAGTCTTGAGTCTACTAGTTTATCAAAGGCTCACTATTTGCCATTAAGTAAAATACTGTCACAGGAAAACAAAAATAGAAGGCTCACATAGTAGAGATAAATGTTTGCATGTGTATATGTGGTACATTTAATAAGCACACTGGGCAAGTATCATATGCTTGTGTCTATGCCAGGAGAGATACAACAGCAGTGGCAGGCATTATCTATTCCCTCAAGGATTATGCACAATCGTGTCTCGTAAAAAACAGGAAGTAGTTCTGACATAAAGAAGGCTGGACAGTGAAAGTGTGACTATTTGCCAAAGCCAGAGAGATCCGGAATCAGACAAAGTCGCTATGTGGTAACATTAATCTGTCCAAGCAACAAAATGACTATGCAATATGATGTTAAATATAGCCACCCTTTCTTATTTTTGTGGCAAGATTCACAGTGGACTGATGTATCATTAAAAGTAGTTTATTTTGTTTGCATTCTGACTGAAAGTCATCGACCGTAGGAGACAGAGTTTTTCTAAGGCTTCAGAATAATTCTTCAGAGATAATAAGGTTCACAGTTGCCTTTGATTTTCTAAGCAGAAACATGGTGTTGGAATTTCCTTTGTCTTCTTTTAGAAGTAGGAGGAGGGCTGGTGTCCTGCTACTCTGGAATATTTCACAAGTTGCATCACAGATTCAGAATATGAGTTTCTTTGTGGCTCATCACTTCAGGCCTCTGAACAAAGTGAACAAGCTGCGATGTTCTTTGTTTTCCCTGGACTATCTGTTTTCTGTCAGCTGCCATGGCAGAAAGGCTGATTAAATATGGGTTTCATTTGTGTAGGAAATTTTAAGCAACCATAAGAAATTCTCACCAAATATACTTAGCCCTTTCAGGCCTCTATCTCTTCCAACCGAATTAAAGGTAATAGGTACTGTTGTTGAGGGCATTTGCACTAACCAACCAGTGTCTGATAGTGACTTTAAAGTTATCCACAATTTTCCAAATACTATCCATGTCCACAGAAAATTATGCTTCTCTACCAATCAGCTGCAAAGTGGAACCTTCCGTTGGTAACATGCAAAACACTAACCACATTTCCTTTTAAAAAATTTATTAGGGAAGAAAATATGTACTAGAATATTAAGCTTGTTATAATAAGAACTATAGGGAGTTTAAAAATAAATTTTGGCTGCTAGAAGTAGAAATTTGGTTCATACTGATAACTTTGTTTGCATTTATTTATTTTAGAGTGTTTCCTTGAGCACTTGAGGCAGGTGAATGAAATATACAATCAATTTCATTTCAAAATGCGACCTAAGGGCCAGAGAAGTGGTTTTTACAGTAGGGAATGCAATAGAATCATCCGGGGAGATGGTTAAAAGTGGATCTTTAGCCCTTGTACCAATCATGCTTTGTCCTTTTCTGAAGTTAGGACTCATAATTCTTCGCGAAAAACACAGGCATGATCAAGCATTTATGATGAAGGATAAAAGCTAAAAACATTGTGAGCAAGAGCAAGGTTGATTAGAAAGTGTAAAATGGCAGGATGGCATGGAGAGGACCACCAAATGTTTGACGGTGGTTTTTCATTTGCATGTTAGTGTTGCTTGTAGAATAAAAATGTCAGTTGTTCATTGAAAGAAGGCTACAGAGCCAGGCATGGTGCTCCATACTTAAAATTCCAGCCCATGGGAAGCTTAGGCATAGAGGATTTCTGGGATTTTGAGGCCAGTCTGGGGTATATAGTGACACCCAGTCTCAAAAAATGACAACCCGACCATCATACCATCAGTAAAAGAGAGCTAGCTAGGTTGTGGTACAGCCACTAGTCAACATACAAAATGAGAGATTTATAAAAAGCATGTAAAAGATGCTCATTCAACATTAGTCACTGAGCAAAGCAATTCA
>PVIU01026935.1:0-21232 GCA_004026605.1 Ondatra zibethicus | reverse complement strand
TCTTCTCCTTCCTCCTTTTCCTCCTTCCCCTTCTCCTCCTCTTCCTTCTCCTCTTCTTCTTCCTCCTCCTCCTCCTCCTTCTCCTCCTGCTCCTCCTCCTCCTCGTCGTCCTTCTCTTGTAGTCTGGGGTCCATGTTCAGGAGTCGGTTGTCCTACAATGGCAGGTTGTTTTCTACTGGCAGGTTCCTGATAGAGAGAGAGATGACCAGCAGATGAGAAGGTACAGGATGTAGTAAAGTTTGGGCTAGGGCGTGCTCAGACAACTTCGCTGCTGGTACATGCAAGAATACTAGGAATTTCTACATGCTATACACAGTTTTCCTGAAAGGAAAAATGGGATAGTGTCAGCAAAAATTCTATTACTAGCAGTAAGTTGATCAAGTAATGATGCACAAAGGTAACACAGAGTATTGCAAGTGAGACCCAAGCTGAGTGCACAGAGGCCATAGGAATGATAAGCGCGGCCTTTCAGTATGGAACACCTGGGATCTCGGGACCCAAATATACTGCCCCCATTAGGGCCTGCCTCCAGGCCACAGCTGTCCTTGTCAAGCCTGTGCCTGGTTTTAGCCCAGGAATTACGTTCCTTCTTTGCACATCTGTGTCCCAAAGAAAGACACAGAGAAGTCAAGTACAAGAACAGGGTCTGAAGAAGAAAGAAATACAAAAGAAATATTTATAAAGGTAATTGAGCCTGAAATCCTGGACCTCAGAAAACAAAAGAAAAAGAGGCCTGGCTCAGAAGGAGAAAAGTGTTGGCTACCTCTCAAACACTGAAAAATTGATGTATGTGTTGTATGTATATATACACATCTACATATACACACATTTATAGATAAATACATACATACATAGGTTCCAAGTGACAAGCAAATGTATAAAATAGCAGCTATAAATGACCACACTCACAAAATTCTTTGGAGTAGAATTTGACACAGGTCTGAAGTAAAATGGTGCTGAACACAGAACCTGAGACTTTGAAACACAACTGGAGCTCTCTTTATTCCATTCCATATAAATTGAAGGGAAACCTTACATGTGGGAATGTCAAAGGACCCTGTTCCCAGAAATATAAAATACTGGAGGAGGAAGATGGCTTTAATCCACCAGTGCTGCATCTTGTTCACAGAGCCCGATATCCTGACTGTACACATTTAGCCACAGATTTCCCCTTGTATCAGGACTGGTACTTGGGGTGGAATAATATTTTCATTCAATGGACTGTTCTCTTAATCTATTTTATCTTTCAGCATCTTCACATATTCTTAATACGCATCAGTGGGGTCATTCCCTCAATCTTCTACAGACAACAAAAGCCCAGACAATGACATTCGCCACCATGATGTGGAAGACTAATAAAAGCAAGGTTTTGTTCTCAAAAAGACAAGCACAGGTTCCTACAGCAGAGAGACTAAAACAGGACACCTCAGAAGTGTGAAGACCTCATCTCACAGTCCAGAACTACTCACAGACACATAGCAAACATCTTATTTGTACTTATATATAGACAACAACCATATTATATAATATACAGTGAGTTCCAAGCTTGAGTCAGAATAACAAAAACAGCTTAAAAAAAACATGATGGGAACAAGGCCTGCATGCAATCCAGATATGAGGGTGAAAAACATCATAAAAAATATTTCTGGGAAATGTGTCCCACACTGACAATGGTACTACTAGGGAGGAGGCAGCAGGTGGACCATGAGCTCAGGATAATCCAGAACAGGTGCCATATTCTAAGTTTTATTCTTTTAGGAAAACAAAAATGGGACTTTTAATCAAGCACTCAGGAGGCAGAGGCATGGGGATATCTGTGAATTCAAGGCCAGCCTGGACTATGAAGCAACTTCCACACTGTGAGGACTGTTACACAGAGAAATATCATTCCAAAAAATAAATAAAAATGGAAAAAAATTCCACACTGGGCAGAATGGTAGACTCATGAAATCACAGCACTGAAGAGCCACCAGACAGAGTATAAAGACCATAAATCCTGCAAAGCACACAATAAGAAAATGTCACATGTTTTAGATACAAAGCATTTTTAAACCTGACCTAGGTAATTTGAAAAGATGCAGATTCAAAATTAAAATGTACAAAAAAAGACAGGACCTTAACTATAAGAAATTGTAAATGTATACAAGAAAACAAAAACCTCAAGGGTAGAAAAATTGTAAACGTATACAAGAAAAAAAGATCAAAAAGACATCTACAAAAAGATGCATGGTACAGAAACTGGAAAAGAGGTTCAATCAGAAACTTATATTATGGATTCAAAGAACCAGCTTCAGGAAGCTGTCCTTGGGAATCTATATGCCTCCAGTAAATAGAGAGCCTTGCATTCCAAGAGATGCAGATATATAAAGGAAACACTAAACCTATTCTCTCATACATGCAGACAAAGCACACTCAGACACACAGAGAGAGAAACAGAGAGAGAGAGAGAGAGAGAGAGTAGAAGGGGAAGAAAGGGAAGGAGGGAGGATGTGACGAAGGGACAGAGGGGAGAGACTGATTCAACCCAAAACTGAAACAAGTGATTCAACATTAATGAGTAGGGTATCTCAAGATAGTACTACAGACAAAGGCTATGTGACATCTTTCCACTGAAATACCTTAATAATTGCACTGTCCAGTGTTGGAAATAAGAACAAAGATGAAAATAATCCTTTGCATGTTATTAAAAGTGGAAACAGATAGACTATTAACACCTAATCCTCCCAGGATCATCAATTCTAACAGGTATATACTCTCTGCTACAATACATCTACTCCAAAAGTACACCCTTAAAAATACAGAGGTCTACATCCCATCAATGGTACCTCCAAAGCTACAAGTCCCACTCTGCTCCCAAACCCTCAAATCCACCACAACCTCAGAAAAACTCTGAAACACGGACTGCAAATACACAGAGATGCCCAAGAGGTGAGTGCCAACCCACCCGGCAGGGCACCCCATTCTCTAGGCCCTCCATATAAGGGCAAAACCCCAGGAACCTCTGCCACCTGCCTCAATTTCTCTGGCCAGCCAGCAGGCAAGATTCCTGTAGGTAGGCTGCTCCAATACCCCCATCCCAGCAACTGGACCCTGTAAGCGATAAGTCCCACTCTGCCTCCAAACCCTCCTATGCCCCACAACCTCATAGAAACTCTGAAACACAGGTTGCAAATACACAGAGAGGATCATGGGGTGAGTTACCAACTACACAGCGGGGTACCCCATTCTATAGGCTCTCCAAACCAGGCCAAAACCCCAGTCCATTCTCCCACCTTTCTCAGCTTCCCTAGCCAGCCAATAGGGATTCTTCCTGCAGGTAGGCTGTTCTAACACAACTTTCCCACCAATTGGACTCTGTAAGCTACAATTTCCATTCTGCCTGCAAGCCTTCCTATCCCCCAGTACATCAGAGAATCTGTAAACCCAGGCTGTAACTACACAGAGAGAACTCAAAGAGGTGAGTAACCAAATACCCAGTGGGGAATACAACCTCTTGGCCCTGCATACCAGGGTAATACCCTGGGCCCCATTCCAACAACTGGACCCTGTAAGATAACAAGTCCCACTCTGCCTCCAACAACTCCAATCTCCCACGATTGCAAAGGAACTCTGAAGCACAGGCTGTGACTATACAGAGAGGACCAAAAGCGGAACTCTGAAGCACAGGTTGTGACTACACACAGTGGACCAAAAGAGCAAACTAAGAGAGTAGAACAAGACAGTTGAACAAGAGAGCGGGCAAAGAGATGCCGGCACCATCTCTGGCTCCCTCTGAAGACAGATTATTTGGATGGAATTTCTGACTAAAGTGCTATGGCTTGCTTGATGGCAATGTGGACTCCCTGTGTGCCTGAAACTGCGCGGTTCAGGGGCACCAAATGGCTCTGAGGCAGGAGCGGCTCTGGCTCCACCACGCTGAACTGTATGCCCATATTCCCAAATATTGTTTATAAATGTTCTTTAAATTTAAATTTAAAGGGGGATATGATATAGATATGGATAATTTACATTGGTATAAATTTTGCTTTATTGATATAAATTTAAGGTCAATTTTGTTATATATATATGTATTTCTGACCTTGATTAAGGTATCATGATTGTGTAGTTCATTTAAAAATGTAATGTATAATTAGAAAATATAGGTTGTTAATAGATAATCATTGATATAGTCAAGCTTGTAGTCATGTTAGATTTTCTAGATATATAGAGGTATATTTCAGTTAGATAGACATTCTTCATATCTTTCAAAGACGATAGAATATGGCATTTAAAGTTTTAATAACTTAGGACTTTTCATGACAATGAGACACGTCTGCTCCTGGCAGCACCAGCTACTTCAAGAGGAAGATGGGCATCAAAGAGGCTCCTTATGGAGTTGGTTTGCCATTTGGGCAAGAAAGTGTTCTTGCCTGGACTGTTGCATAAACTGGACACAAAGAACCCGCAGAGAGAGGACTGCTAAACTTGCCTAAAGGTGAGATGATCCTTCAGGGTTCCTGCTTCATGAAAGAGTCTGTGAGACATTCTACAGGATACAAAAGAAAGGGACTAAACTGTCTTTAAATTTTCCTGCTTCATGGAAAAGTCTACTGGATACTATGGGCCTGTAGGCTGAAGATGGATGCCCCAATGGTACAAAGAAACTTTGGGTGACTGTACAGGCAGCGAGATGTCTCTGTCACTTTTAGAGTTTTGAAAGTTGTTTACTTAGGTAATATTATATCCTTCTGGAGTCTTTGATGGAGTTGAAAAATGGATAGTTACAGTTTTCCATTGTTATGATAAAAGATAAAATAGATCTAAATATGGTAACTGTAGTTCTTGCTTGATAACTGTTTTGTTATATGTAATGTTACTATGTCAAATTTAAAGCCTTCTTTTTTGTTTATATAGAAAAAGGGGAAATGGTGTAGGAGGGTCTTCTGTATTTGTGTTACTTTCATTGGTTAAATAAAAAAAACTGCCTTGGCCTTTTGATAGGGCAGCCCTTAGGTGGGTGGAGTAGACAGAACAAAATACTGTGAGAGAGAAGGCAGTGTGGCAGACGCCATGCTTCTCCGGCCCAAGATGGACACTGGTTAGACTCATGCCGGTAAGACACAACTCAAGTGGCGATACACATTAATGGAGATGGCCTAAAATAATATGTGAGAGTTAGCCAATAAGGGGCTGGAGATAATGGGCCAGGCAGTATTTAAATGAATACAGTTTCTGTGTAATTATTTCGGGTATGCACTGGGAGCCGGGCGTCGGGAACGCAGCCCGCGCACCTCTTAAAACAAAGAGAGACTCAGTGGGGGAATCACAAACCATATAAAGGAGAGAAGATGACTTAAACTGATGATATACACATTAGGACACTGTCCAAGAATCAGATATCCAAAAAAATCACTGACAAAAACTCCCCTAAAAACAAACCTTAATAGCCTGACAGCATTGAGACTTGACGAGAATACAGACCAACAGAATCTTTTACATGTTCTATCCTGGAAGAAACGGAATCTCACTTTAGAATAAGTTTTAACCCTATCCTATACAACAGACAGTCAATCATAAACACTGCTCCCAGAAACAGTCACAATTTGCATGGTAAAGTGCCTATTCCCAAAGCAGCAACAGACAAAATAACAAAACTCTATGAATTATCACAAAAACTCACAAAAGGGTTTCCCTAATCTCAATAGACATGTATACTCGGGATGGTATCTTTTTAAGTCAGCTTTTCAACGTGAATAAATTACAGACAGGAGACCAAATAAAGATAATTCTGTACAGACAGGTTAACATCAACTAAATATGTAAGAATGAAAATATCAGAAACAGCATTCTTTCGTTTCTTCAAAGACGCCATTACTGAAAGGAGGAATGGCTATGACCTGGTGCAGGCAACTCAGGACTGTGCTCCAGCCAGCTGTCTGAGGGTTTGAGGAGAGCACATGACAAGTGACTACTTCCAAACCCACCTAGTGACAGAACAGTCATAGAGCTGACCTAGGCAACTCCGGTGAACATATTTCAAACTTTACCCAAAAGATGGGTAAAAATTGGGATTATGCTCATAGAAACTTCCTGAATACCCTGGACTAGGTGGAAGGCTGTAAAGAGCTAGGCCAGCCTGGGGCTTTCCCTGATGCCAAAATGTATGGAGAAATTACTTAGTTTCTTGTCAAAACCCAGGCACATACAATATAGGTAAAAGATATTTTAGGTGATTTCATAACTGTAATATATATACATGTATATATACAAATGTTTGTAAATAAATATACACATACATATTTTTAATTTTAATGATTCAATGTCCTTGTCTTCTGAGTCATCATGAAGAAACACTAATTCAAGATCTTAAGCTGTTTCCTTTTCTTCAGGCCCTGCTCTCCCTTTTGTTTAGAATTTTTACATTTCAACACTTTAGCCCTGATTATGATGGATTAGACTGACCACACTTTTGAGGGCATCAAATTACAGTCAAATCATAAGCATACAATGGGTCTAAGCAATCTTGTGCCTACATAGACAGCTCAAAACCATCAATATTAAACACACTTGACCCTGTTCAGAAATATTTTGTCTTGAAACTCTCAACTATATGTCCTTCTGTCTTTAAATTTATGGAAACATTTTCAGGGAACCAAAGGCAGACTTCCTGATTGAAAGTAAAGACTCTTTCTAAGTGCCTTAGCAATACACCCCAAGAACTAGAATACAAAAGCAACAGAAGCACCTGAGGGAAGAGAACGAGTGCTTTAAAATACTGCTGTCCTATGTAATTGTACTCTCAACCCTTCTGCCTCTTCCTTCAGGCAGTCCCTCTGGCCTGGCTTCGCTTTGTTTTCTCTGTGTTATGGCCATACTTACTCCTCCTGCACGTGCATCTCCTCCTCCTCCTGTAGTCTGGGGTCCATGTTTAGGAATCGGTTGTACTACAATGGCAGGTTGTTCTCTACTGGCAGGTTCCTAAGAGAGAGATGACCAGGAGATGAGAAGTTAGAGAATGTAGTAAAGTTTGGCATCGGGCATGCTTACACAAGTTGACTGCTGGTACAAGCAGGTTTATTAGGAATTACTACGTGTTATACAGTTTTCCTGAAAATAAAAAAAAATGGGACAGTGGCAGCAAAAATTACCATTCAAGGGGACGAAGTCAGCAAGAAGTTGATCAAGTAATGAAGCACAAAGGTAACACAGAGTATTGCAAGTGAGACCCAAACTGAGTGCACAGAGGCCATAGGAATGAAAACCATGGCCTTTCAGGATGGGAAGACCTGGGTTCTCAGGACCCAAACACACTGCCCCAATTAGGACCTGCCTCTACTCTAGGATACTGCTGGCCTTCTCAAGAGTGTGCCTGGTTTTAGACCAGGAATTAAGTTCCTTCTCTGCAAATCTGTGTCTCAGAGAAATCCACTGACAAATCAAATGCAACAACAGGGTCGAAGAAGGAATACAAAAGAAATATTTATAAAGGTACATTTGGTTTGAAATCCTGGAACTCCAGAGGCAAAGGAAGAAGTGGCATGGGTTAGAACGAAAAGAGGTTTGGCTATGTTTAAAGCACCAAAAAATCGATGCATGTGTTGTATGTATATCTCTATATACACATATCTATATAGACACATTTATACATACATGCACATATAGGTTTTAAGTGACAAGAAAAGGCATACAATAGCAACTATAATTAACCACAGTAAAAAAAATAACAGCTTTCTTGGTATACAATTTGACACAGGTCTGAAATAAAAGTGCACTGAACAAACATCCTGAGACTTTGAAACACAACTGCAGCTCTCTTTACTCCATTCCATATAAATTAAAGGAAACCATACATGTGCAAATGTCAAAGGACCCTGTATCTCAGAAATATGGAAGAGTGAAGAAGGAAGATGGCTTTAGTTCAGTAGTGTAAGGCCTGACCTGGCAAAACTAAAAAGACCTGCTCTCAAGGACTAATGAATGGCATAGATTTCAAGTCACACAGGTAGCTAGGAAGGGACCCACACTCTAGAGGCACTCCTTATCCAATGTTCAATCAGCTGAACTATACATTCCCCTGATCACCTGACCATTTTCACAGAGTTCTGCAAAACCCTGTGTTTCCATAGTACCCTCTAATCCTTAATCTCTGGCTTTCATGGAAATATGAGTACTTTCACTATAATAATGAGGATATGGGCCTGTATTTTCGAAAGGGAAACTCCTGATTCCATGGTGTATTCATTTACAAACCCAGCCAATCACAAAGCATAGGGAACAGACAGTCACAAGTTTCAAGAGCAAAGCATACAAAAACCCTGACAAACACCATTCACCTGCCAAGAACTCATAGGCTGATACACAGAAGACAGAAAAACAGCAGGAGTAGTCGGGTAGTTATTGAAGAAAAAGTAAAGATGTTTGCAGAACAAGACATCAAAATAGAGGCAGGTGAATGGGTATCACAATCTTAATTCTTTACAACATTACTTGCATGGCTAAAGAGTCTTAGGAAATGAGAAACGACTAAAACAAATAAGTCAACTCCCATGTCAAATTCACAAAACACAGAACAAAGGCAGAAAGAGTAGAAGAACAACTTAGAGAGAGTGTGACTGTCAAAGAAATGAAAACACAGTGTAGACACAACCAGTGTGGACAATTGATGGCTGGAATATAAATACAAGTGAGCCTGATCTGATGAGCTCTCCACGTACTACATGTGGATGGACCACATGATGAATCTGCTAACCTGTACAATTCATATTTTTCAATAACCAAAAAGACTGATCCAGACATCCATTCAGTTTATTACAGAGGAAGTGCAAGGGCCGTGGAATACCTATTACACTCCCAGTACTGTATCTTGTACACAGAGTCCAATATCCTGGCTGTACACCTTCACACAGTGTTTCCCCTCTACAGCAGGACTGGTACTGTTCGTGGAATAATATTTTCTTTCAAAAGACTGTCTTCTTAATCTAATTTTCCTTTTAGCATCTACACATACTCTTAATATGTATCCGTGGGGATCATTCCCTCCACATTCTACAGACAACAGAAGCCCAGAAAATGACACTTGCCACCATGATGTGATGGAATAATAAAAGCAAGGTTTTGCTCCCAAAATGACAAGCACAAGTTTAGGTTCCTACAGCAGAGAGATAAATACAGAATACCTCAGAAGTGTCAAGGAGACCTCATTTCATATCTAGAACTACTCACATACATACAAACATCATATTTCTAATGAAATATAGAAAAAACCCAACAATATATAAAACAGAGTGAGTTCCAGCACAAACAGCTTAACAGAACATGATGGGAACAAAGCTTGCACACATACCAGACATGGTACCAGACAACAAGACATGCATGAGTATGGGAGATGAGGGTGAAAAATAGCAGGAAAAATATTTTGTGCAATGTGTCCCACACCTACAATTTAACTACTATGGAGGGGGCAGCAGGTGGACCATGAGCTCAGGACAGTCCAGCACAGGCGCCAGTTTCTAAGTTACATTCTCTTAGGAAAACGAAAATGGTCCTTTTAATCCAGCACTCAGGAAGCAGAGGCATGGGGATATATGTGAGTTTGAGGCCACCCTGAACTATGAACTTCCACATTGCAAGGACTCTAACACACAGAAAATCTGTTTCCAAAAAATAAACAAAAAATAAAAATAGAAAAAAATTTTAACCGTTGCCAGAGTGGTAGACTCCTGAAATCAAAGTACTGCAGAGGCTCTGGGCAGAGTATAAAGGCTCTCAGTCCTGCCAAGGACACAATAAAAAAGTCACATGATTTACATACAGAGCATTCTGAAGTCTAACCTAGGTAATTTTAAAAGATGTAGACTCAAAATTAAAATGTAAAAGAACCAGGACCTTAACTAAGATAAGCATGCAAGAATATATAGACACCATAGAAAATTGTTAATGAATATATTAAAAAAGACTTAAAGACCCTGCTGCAAAAAGATGCTTGTACAAAACCTGTACTTGGGAACCTATATGCCTAAAATAAGTAGAAAGGCTTGCATTCAAAGGGACACACACATATAAAGTAACACTAAACTTATCGTCTCACACATGCATACAAAACACACACTCACAAACATACACAGAAAGACAGAGAGACAGAGAGGGGAGAGGGAGGGAGGAAGGGAGAGAGATAAAAATGAGAGAGGAACGCAGGAAGGGAAAGATGGAGGAAATAAGGGATAGAAGGGAGAGACAGATTCAACACAAAACTGAAACAAGAGATTCAACATTAAAGAGGATGGTCTCTCAAGATAATACGACGGAGAAAGGATATATGACATCTATACACTGAAATATATTCTAGCAGCACTATCCAGTGATGGACATAAGAAAAGAGATGAAAATAGTCTTTTACATATTATTAAAAGTGGAAACAGATACATGATTAACACCTGATCCTGCCAGGATCATCAATTGGAACAGGTATACTACTTCTGCTACACTACTTCTACCCAAAAAGTATACCCTTAAATACAGAGATCTAGATCTCAACAATGGGATCGTATAAGCTACAAGTCCCACTCTGCCCCAAACACTCCTGTTCCCTGCCATCTCAGAGAAACTATGAAAAAAAGAATGCAACTATACAGAAATGTCCAAGAGGTGAGTGCCAACCCACCCAGCAGGGCACCCAACTCTCTAGGCCCTCCCCACCAGGGCAAAACCCTGGGCACGTCAACCACCTGCCTCAGCTTTTCTAGCCAGCCAGCATGCAAGCTTCCTGCAGGTAGGCTATCCCAACACCTCCATCCCATCAACTGGACCCTGTGAGCTACAGTTACCACTCTGCCATCAAATACTCCAATCCTCCACCACCTCAGTGGAACTCTGAAACACAGGCTGCAACTACACAGAGATGCCCAATAGTTAGGCTCCTCCAAAATCCCTACCCGATCAATCGGACCCAGTAAGCTACAAGTCCCACTCTGCCTCCAAGCACTGCAATCTACCCTAACCTCTGACGAACCTTGAGACACAGACTACAACTATATAGAGGGGACCAAGAGAGAAACTCTGAAGCACAGGCTGTGACTTCACAGAGTGGACCAAGAGAGTGGACCAAGAGAGTAGACCGAGGAAGTAGACACAAGCAGTGTAGACAGCTGATGGCACTAACATAAGCACAACTGAGCCTGGTCCGATGAGCTCTCCACATACTAGATGTGTATGGACCACATGATGGATCTGCTAACCTGTACAATTCTTATCTTTGAATAACCAACAAGAATGATTCACACATCCATCCAGTTTATCACAAAGGAAGTGCAAGGGCCATGGAATACCTATTACACCCACAGTGCTGTATCTTGTTTACAGTGACCAAAACCCTGTCTGTACACCTTCACCCAGTGTTTCCCCCCTGCAGCAGGACTGGTACTTGGGGTAGAATAATATTTTCTTTCAATGGACTGTCTTCTTAACGTAATTTTTCTTTCAGCATCTACAGGTATTCTTAATATGCATCGGTGGGGATCATTCCCTCCATCTTCTATGGACAACAAAAGCCCAGACAATGACATTTTCCACCATTATGTGGAGGAATAATAAAAGCAAGCGTTTGTTCTCAAAATGACAAGCACAGGTCTACATTCCTACAGCAGAAAGACAAAAACAGAACACCTCAGAAATGTCAAGGAGACCTCATTTAGTCCAGAACTACTCATAGACACATAGCAAACATAAGTAATGACATATAGAAAACAACAACAATATATAAAACATATAAACTCCAAATGTGAGTAAGAAAAATACAAACAGCTTAACAAAACATAATGGGAACAAGGCCTGCATGTGTACCAGACATGAAGGTGACAAACAGCACCAAAAAATATTTCTGAGCCATGGAGCCCACACCTACAATGGAACTACTATGGAGGAAGCAGCAGGTGGACCATGAAGCTCAGGACAGTCCAGCACAGGTACCAGTTTCTAAGTTAGATTCTCTCAGGAAAACAACAATGGCCCCTTTAATCCAGCACTAGGGAGGGAGAGGCATGGGGATATCTGTGAGCTCGATGCCAGCCTGGACTACGAGGCAACTTCTACACTGTGAGGACTGCTACCTAGAGAAACCCTGTTAGAGAAAAACAAAATAAATAAATAGAAATAGGAAAAAAGTTCTACACTGGACAGAGGGATAGGCTCATGAAATCACAGCACTGTAGAGTCAGAGTATAAAGAATCTAAGTTCTCCAAGGACACAATAAGAAAATCTTACATGTTTTAGATACAGAGCATTTTGAAGCCTGACCTAGGTAATTTTAAAAGACACAAAATCAAAATAAAAATGTAAAAAGAAAAAATTGAACTTTAACTAAGAGAAGCACACAAGAAATTATAAATGTATACAAGAAAAAAAACCTCAAGGGTACAAAAATTGTAAATGTATAGAAGAAAAATAAACCTCAAGGGGACATCTAAAAAAATGCACGGTATAAAAAGTGGCAAAGATGCTCAATCAGAAATTATGAATTCAAAGAACCAGCTCCAGGAAGCTGTCCTTAGGAATCTTTATGCCTCCTGTAAGTAGAAAGGTTTGAATTCCACGAGATGTAGACATATAAAGGAAACACTAAACCAATTCTTCACACATGCATACAAAGCACACACACTGAAATGCACAGAGAAAGAAAGACAGAGAGATAGAGAAAGAAAAGAAAGAGAGACAGAGAACAAGAGAGGGGTGGAAGGGAGGGAAGATGGGAGCAGGCCCAGAGAGCGGGACAGGAGAGACATCAGTGGGGGATCATAAAGTATATAAAGCAGTGAAAATGACTTAAACTGATGATATACACATTAGGACACTGTCCAAGAATCAGATATGCAGAAAACCACTGACAAAAAGTCTCCTAAAGGCAAACCTTATACCCTGACAGCATTAAGAGTTGATGAGAATACAGACCAACAGAATCTTTTACATGTTCTGTCCTGGGAGAAATTGAACCGCACTTTAGATTAAGTTTTAACCCTATGCTATACAAGAGACAGGCACTCATAAACACAGCTCTGAGAAATAGTCACATATGATTTCTACAGTCAGGTGTCTATATCCAAAGCAGCAGCAGACAAAATAACAAAACTCTATGAGTTATCACAAATACTCACAAAAGGGTTTTCTTGGTCTAAGTAGACATGCATTCTTGGGATGATATCTTTTTAAGCCTGCTTTTCAATGTGAATAAATTACAGACAGGAGACCAAATAAGGACCATTCTGTACAGACGGGTTAACATTATCAAAATGTGTTTGAATGCTAACAGTTGAAACAACATTCTTTCATTTCATCAAAGACACCACTGCTAAAAAAAGAAATGAATATAATCAGGTGCAGGCGACTCAGGCCTGTGCTCCAGCCAGCTGTCTGAGGGTTTGAGGGGAGCACATGATGACTGACTACTTCCAAATGCACCTAGTGACAGAACAGTCACTAAGAAGACCTAAGCCACTGCCCGAGAATATATTTCAAACTTAAAACAAAAGATTGCTAAGAATTGGGATTTTGCTCATGGAAACGTTCTGAATACCTGGGACTAGGTTGGAGGTTGTTAAGAGCTAGGCCTCTCTGGGTCCCCATGTATGTAAAAATAACTTAGTTTCTTATCTAAGTCCAAGTACATACTATACAGGAAAGAGTCATTTTACTTGCTCTCATAACTGCAATATATATACATATATGTTTATAAGTATATATACACATAAATATTTTTTAATTTTAATGATTCAGTGTTCTTGTTCTGAGACATCACAAAGAAAAACTAATTTGAGATCTTAAACTGCTTCCTTTTCTTCAGTTCCTTCTCTGCCTCCAGTTTAGAATTTTTATTTTTCAACATTGTAGCCCTGTGTGTTTTGGATTAGAATGAACACATTTATGATGGTATCAGATTACAATCAAACCATATGCATACTATGGGTCTAAGCAATCTTGTATCTACATACAAGATTACTATCTTGTATCTCAAATACATCAATATAAAATGTATTTGACCCTGTTAGGAAATATTTTGTCTTGAAACTCTTAACTATATGTTTTCACGTCTGCAAACTTATAAAAATATTTTCAGGTAAGCAAAGGCAGATTTCTTCATTGAAAGTAAGGCTCTTTCTAAGTGCTTTAGCAATACATCCCAAGAACTAGAATACAAAAGCAACAGAAGCACCTGAGGGAAGAGAAAGAGTGCTTTAAAATACTGCTGTCCTATGTAATTGTACTCCCAACCCTTCTGCCTCTTCCTTAAGGCCCTCTGGCCTGGCTTCTTTTACTTTTCTCTATGTTATGGCCATACTTACTCCTCCTGCACGTGCATCTCCTCCTTCTCCTCCTCCTCCTGATTCTCCTCCTTCTCCTGCTGCTCCTCCTCCTCCTCGTCCTTCTCTTGTAGTCTTGGGTCCATATTCAGGAGTCGGTTGTCCTACAATGGCAGGTTGTTCTCTACTGGCAGGTTCCTGAGAGAAAAACATGATCAGAGGATCAGAAGATAGAGGAGAAAGTAAAGTTTGCTGACACAAGTTGACTGCTGGTACAAGCAGGTTTATTAGGAAATTCTACATCCTATATACAGATTTCCTGAAAGGAAAAATGAGACAGTGTCACATAAAGTGCCCACATAAAGAAAACGGAGAAAGCTCACATTACACACTTAACAGCACACCTGAAGGCTCTAGAAAAAAAAAAGAAGCAGACTCACCCGGGAGGAGTAGAAGACTGGAAATAATAAAACTGAGGGCTGAAATCAACAAAATAGAGACACAGAAAACAATCCAAAGAATCAAGGAAACAAAGAGCTGGTTCTTTGACAAAATCAAGAAGATAGGCAAACCCTTATCCAAACTAATCAAAAGGCAGGCAGAGAATATCCAAATTAACAAAATCAGAAATGAAAAGGGAGATATAACAACAGACACTGAGGAAATTCAGAGAATCATTAGGTTATACCACAAAACCTGTACTCCACAAAATTGGAAAATGTAAAAGAAATGAACATTTTTTAAGATATAATATAACAAAATTAAATCAAAACCAGGTGAGTAATTTAAATAGAAAAATAAACTACATGGAAATAGAAGCTGTCATCAAAAACCTCCCAACCAAAAACAGCTTGGTATTGTCATAAAAGGTCCTTGGATCTCCCAACACAGCCTGCTTCAGGGCTGAGGGGTCCAGAGAGCCAGTGGGGAGTGTCCCTGATACTGGGGCTCCTTTCTACCATCCCACCCTGCTCCCCAAGCCTGCCTTTTTGTCTGCAAGGTCCGTAGAACCCTGCAAGAGACCCTGATCCCCTGTTGAGGGGATCTGGAGTGGTGAATAAGTGGCCAGACTGCCGGACAGTCCCAGGGAACTAAATCCAGGCTTTTCTGGCTATCCAGCAGGATGAGTTCACTGCTACTGGCTTTTTTTACCCCATTCCACCCTGCCCCCAAGCCCACCTTTTCATCTGCGAGGTCCTTGGATTCCCCCAAAACAGGGGGAACAAGGAAGTGAAAGATCTATTTGAAAAGAATTTTAAGTCTTTTGAAGAAAGAAATTGAAGAGAATACGAGAAAATGGAAGGATCTCCCAAGCTCTTGGATTGGTAGTAAAAATGGCAATTGTACCAAAGGCAATCTATAGATTCAATGCAATCCCCATCAAAATCTCAACAAAATTCTTCACAGACCTTGAGAGAACAATAATCAATTTTATATGGAAAAACAAAATACCCAGAAGAGCCAAAACAATCCTATACAATAAAGGAACTTTCAGAGGCATTACCATCCCTGACATCAAATCCCATTACAGAGCTACAGTAATGAAAACAACTCGGTACTGGCATAAAAACAGAGACGTTGACCAATGAAATCAAACTGAAGACCCAGATATTATCCACACACATATGAACACCTGATTTTTGATAAGGAAGCTAAAATTATACAATGAAAGAAAGAAAGCATCTTTAACAAATGGTGCTGGTATAACTGGATGTCAACATGTAGAAGAATGAAAATAGATCCATATCTATCACCATGCACAAAATGCAAGTCCAAATGGATTAAAGACCTCAATATAAATCCGACCACATTGAACCTGATAGAAGAGAAAGTGGGAAGTAGCCTGCAATACATGGGCACAGGAGACCACTTCCTATGTATAACCCAGTAGCACATAAAATAAGAACAACAATGAATAAAGGGGACCTCCTGAAACTGAGAAGCTTCTATAAATCAAAGGACACTGTCATTAAGACAAAAAGGCAACCTACTGAATGGGAGAAGATCTTCACCAACCCCACATCAGACAAAGGTCTGATCTCCAAATTATATAAAGAACTCAAGAAACTAGACATTAAAATTCTAAATAACCCAATTAAAAATGGGGTACTGATCTGAACAGAGAATTCTTAACAGAATTTCAAATGGCCAAAAGATACTTAAGGACATGTTCAACTTCCTTAGAGATCAGGGAAATGCAAATCAAAACAACTTTGAGATACCATCTTACACCTCTCAGAATGGCTAAAATCAAAAACACCTATGATAACTTATGCTGGAGAGGATGTGGAGTAAGGGGAACACTCATCCATTGCTGGTGGGAATACAAACTTCTGAAACCACTTTAGAAATTAGGCGGTTTCTCAGAAAATTGGGAGTCAACCTATCTCAGGATCCAGCAATACCACTATTGGGAATACACCCAAGAGATGCCCAACCATACTACAAAAGCATTTGTTCAACTATGTTCATAGCAGCATTATTTGTAATAGCCAGAACCTGGAAACAACCTAAATGCCCCTCAATGGAAAAATGGATAAAGAAAGTGTGGCACATCTACACATTAGAGTACTGCTCAGTGGTAAAAAAAAAAAATGACATCTTGAATTTTGCATGCAAATGGATGGAAATAGAAAACACTATCCTGAGTGAGATAACCCAGACCCAAAAATATGAATATGTTTTGTACTCACTCATTAGTGGATTCTAGCCATAAAAAAAGGACTTTGAGCCTATATTTCATGATCCTAGAGAAGCTAAGTAATAAGGTGAACCCAAAGAAAAACATACATAGATCCTCCTGGAAACTGGAAGCAGACAAGATAGCCAAGCAAAAGTAGGGAGCATGGGGGTGGGGGTGGAGTGAGGGAAAGTGGAGAGGGGGAGAGAGAAGGGAGAAGGGGAGGGTTGGGGAGAGCTTGGGGGAGTGGGATGGTTGAGATGGAGGAAGGATGGATATGGGAGCAGGGAAGGAGATATCTTAATTGAGGGAGCCATTTTGGGGTTGACAAGAGGCTTGTCTTTGGAGGGGTTCCCAGGAGTCCACAGGGATGATCCCAGCTAGGACCCTGGGCCATGGAGGAGAGGGGACCAGAACTGGCCTTGTCCCATAGTCAGACTGATGACTATCTTGAATATCATCATAGAACCTTCATCCGGCAACGGATGGAGATAGAGACAGAGATCCACAATGGAGTACTGGACTGAGCTTCCAAGGTCCAGTTGAAGAGTGGAAGGAGGGAGAATATGAGCAAGGAAGTCACGACCATGAGGGGTTGGTCCACCCACTGAGACAGTGTGCCTGAACTAATGGGAGGTCACCAAATCCAGCTGGACTGGGAGTGAACAAGCATGGGATCAAACTGGACCCTCTGAATGTGGCTGACAATTGGGACAGACTGAGAAGCCAATGATAATGGCACTGGGATTTGTCTCTATTGCATGTACTGGCTTTTTGGGATTCTATTCTATTTGGATGCATACCTTCCTAAGCCTGGGGGGCAGGGCCTTGGACTTCCCACAGGGCAGGGTACTCTGCCCTCTCTTAAGACTGGAGGGGGTGGTTGGGAGGGTGAGTGGGGGAGCAGGAGGGAAGTGGGAGGAGAGGAGGAAGTGGAAATTTTGATTGGTATTATTTATAATGTAATAAAAAAGAACAAAAAAGAAATCAACAGTGGAAGCAAGCAATAAAGCTCCATGCATGGAATCAAGTCATTAAAAAAAAGAAAAAGTTCAAGTAACATATAAAGAGAAACATATCAGAAATAAACGAGACTTCACAATGGAAACCATGAAAGCCAGAAGGTCCTGGATATATTGCGGCACACACAAAAAGACCACGGACGCAAGCCCAGACTACTATACCCAGCAAAGCACTCAATTACCATCGATGGAGAAAACAAGATATTCCATGAGAAAATCAGATTTAAACAATACCTATATACAAATCCAGTAGTACACAAAGTACTTGAAGAAAACTCTAACCCAAAGAAGATAGCTGCACACACAAAAATACAGGCAAAGATAACCTCACACCAGAAAGCCCCAAAGAATGGAAACACACAAACACTATCACCGAAAAAAATAACAGGAATTAACAATCATTTGTCATTAATAGCTCTTAATATCAATGAGCTCAATTCACATATGAAAAGACAAAGGCGAAGACAATGGATATGAAAAGGAGATGCATCCTTCTACTGTATACAAGAAAAACACCTCAACCTCAAAGACAGACATTATCTCCGAGTAAAAGGTTGGGAATAGAAACAAGCAGGTGTAGCTATCACAACATCCAAAAAACTGGACATCAAACTAAAATCAGTCAAGTGATGGAAAAGGACACTTTATACACATCACAGCAACAATCCATGACAATGAAGTCTAAATCCTGAACATCTAAGCCCCAAAACCAAGAGCACCCACGTATGTAAAAGAAACATTGCTAAAGTTTAAATCACACATCATACCCTACACACTAATAGTAGGTGACTTCAATCCCACTCCCACAATGGACATATCAGTCACCCAGACAGAAACTTAACAGAGAAATAAGAGAACTAACAGACATCATGAATTAAATGGACTTAACAGACACCTATAGGACCTTCTACCCACACAGAAAAGAATATAGCTTCTTCTCAGTACCTCAGGGAACTTTTTCTAAATTGACCACATACTCAATAAAAAAGCAAACCTCAACAGATAAAAAAAAAAAAAAAAAAAAAACTGGGAAAACACTCTGTATCTTATCAGATCACCATGCTTTAAAGTTAGAATTTAACAACAACACTAATTTCAGAAAGCCTACAAATTCATCAAAATTGAACAGTGCTCAATTGAACCACCCCTGGGTCAAGGAAGAAATAAAGAAAAAAACTGATCAGGGCCAAGGTGGTGAAGCCCTTAAATGTCGGCCCTTGGGAGGAAGAGGCAGGTGGATCTCTGTAAGTGAGAGGCCCATCTTATCTACAAGAGCTAGTTCCAGAACAGGTTCCAAATACTAAAAAAAGGGGGAAAAATGAAGACAACTTAGAATTCAACAAAAATGAAGGCACAATGTACCCAAACCTATTGGACACTATGAAAGCAGTACTACGAGGAAAGTTCAAGTGGAGAAATCTCACACTAGTGACTTAACAGCACACCTGTAACTAAAAGAAGCAAATAATCAAATTGAGGGATGAAATCAGTAAAATAGAAACAAAGAAAACAATACAAAGAATCAAGGAAACAAAAAGCTGATTCTTTGAGAAAATCAGCAAGACAGACAAAACGGTTATCCAAACTAATCAAAAGGCTGAAAGAGAACATCCAAATTAGCAAAATCAGAAATGAAAACAGGGACATAACAACAGACACCAAGGAAATTCAAAGAATCATTAGGTCATACTACAAAGACTTATATACCACAGAATTGGAAAATGTAAAAGAAATGGACAATTTTCTGGATAGGTAGCACATATCAAATTAAATTAAGACCAGGTTAACAATTTAAACAGATCTAATACTTGAAAAAATTAGAAGTCATCAAAATCCTCCCAACAAAAAAAGCTCAGGACCAGAAGGTTTCAGCACAGAATTCAACCAGAACTACAAAGAAGGGTTAATACCTATACTCTTCAAAATGTGACACATAATAGAAACAGAAGGAACATTGCCAAACTCTTTTTAGGAGGCTAGAGTTACCCTGATACTGAAACCACACAAAGCATCAACCAACAAAGAGAATTAAAGACCAATCACATTCCTGAACATAGATACAAAAATGCTGAATCAAATACTAGCAAACCAAACCCAAGAACACATCAAAAATATCATCCACCATGATCAAGTCATCTTCATCCCATAGAAGCAGGGGTGGTTCAACATATGAAAATCTATCAATATAATGGACCATATAAATAAAATGAAAGAAAAAATCATTTGATCATCTCATTAGATGTTGAAACAGCATTTATATACAGCATTTATATACATAACCCAACATCACTTCATGATAAAGTTCTTGCAAAGATCTGGGATACAAGCAACATATCTAAATATAATAAAAGCAATATACAGCAAGGTGATAGCCAACATCAAATTAAATGGAAAGAAAATCAAAGTGATTCCACCAAAATCAGGACTAAGACAAGACTATCTACTCTCTACATATCTATTCAACATAGTTCTTAAAGTTCTGCCAAGAGCAATAAGACAACAAAAGCAGATCAAGGAAATTCAAATTAAAAAGGAAGAAGTCAAACTTCTGCTCTATGTAGATGGTATGACTGTATCCATAAAGTGACCCCAAAAACACTATCAGGGAACTCCTACATCTGAAAAATAACTACAGAAATGTGACAGGATACAAGATCAACTGAAAAAAATCAGTATCCTTCTTAAATACAAATGATTAAAAAAAAACTGAGAAAGAAAACAGAGAAACATTTCCATTCATAATACTCACAAATAACATAAAATACCTTGGGGAAACACTAATGTAAAAAGTGAAAGACCTGTTCAGCAAGAACTTTAAGTCTTTGAAGAAAGAAACTGAACAAGATTCCAGAAAACTGAAAGATTTCCCATGATCTTGGATAAGTAGGATCAACATAATAAAAATGGCAATCCTACCAAAAGCAAACAGTATTTGCTTTTAAATTCAATATAATTCAATTCAATAGAATCCCCATCAAAATCCCAACATAATTATTCAAAGACCCTGAAAGAACAATACTCAACTTCATAAAAGCATATAGTGCAAAACTCTAGAGAGGTTATGTAAAAAGGTGTACCCTAAGAAAAACATATATAGTGCTGAGATCGGAGGCGCACACTGGTGAGGCTGTGCCTGCCTGGCAGTAAGGTCCCCGCGGGCATCTTTGTTCCACAGGACCCTGAACCTCCCTTCCCTCTGCTAGATGGCCCTTTCCTTGGTGGGGCTTTGGTACCCCAGCACTCTCTCTTCCTGTGCTGAGAT
>PVIU01026934.1:0-21234 GCA_004026605.1 Ondatra zibethicus | reverse complement strand
AGGAGAATGAAAATAGATCCTTACTTATCTCCATGCACAAAACTCAAATCCAAATGGATTAAAGACCTCAATATTAATCCGACCACACTTAACCTGATAGAAGAGAAAGTGGGAAGTAGCCTGCAAAACATGGGCACAGGAGACCACTTCCTATGTAAAACCCCAGTGGCACAGACAATAAAAGCAATAATGAATAAATTGGACCTCCTGAAACTAAGAAGCTTCTGTAAAGCAAAGGACACTGTCATTAAGACAAAAAGGCATCCTACTGAATGGGAGAAGATCTTCGCTATTTCTTTAACAAATGACTTCTAAATAACCAAGAAGGAATATATTATGAGCAAAACCTAATATGTGATGGTAATGTTCAAATTTAGTTTGAACACAGATGGCCGTTATATTGCTAGTATTCTAAATTATTGTTCGTTGTATTGCTGTTTAAATACTGAGGATTGGAACAGAGCCTCCTGCTACCTGAACTATGTTTCTTAGCCTTAAATTAGGTTCTATGTGAATGCCTTCTTTTAGGAGACAACATCTAAGTAATAAAACTGGATGTGTCATGATCATGCTGTCTCACACAAGCTCCAGTTAGATACGAATTTCAAACATACATTGAGAAGTCAGATCTCTGTACTTGATTGAGATGGGGAAATAAAGCACAATACAGAAAATTCTATCGTTTTTGGCTACCATTTTCTTTTTTCTTTTTTTGAGTGTTAAATTGTGATGGGGTAAGAGCATTGACAGCTGTCCTAAGAGTGAAAAATAATCTAGGTTTTATGTAATCCTATGACAAATGTTAGGACTTTAAGTCTCAGTCTGCCTTAGTATAGAGAGGGATGTGACTACTCCATTTTTATAATGTTTATGTATTTCCTCATTAGAGTGTTTCATGATCAATGAAAATAAATGCATAAATATGTCAAAATATATATTTAGCAAAGTCATTAGATGAGTATGCTGCAACACAATCTTATTAAATAGCACTTTATTCTTATTGGTGCAATAATATTCCCTGTTGTGGTGATTTGATAAGACACCTATCATGTCATGACTAACACCGAAAAAAGAGAATATGACCCCAACATTCTCAATTAGAAAAGGGTTTAAGATAATATTCACTAAGAAGCCCAAGGATACATATGAATTTGTGACATCTCACTGAAACCCATCAATGAGCAGAGTCAATCTGAGGGGATTCCAATAAGACAAGAAATGAGACTGTTCAAATTCACTTAGCTTTAGGTCTTGTAGCCATGGTAGATGATTGAAGCTTTATAAACTCATGAAAGTCTGATATAACAAAGGGGGTTGAAATGGTGGAATTGATAGTAATGATATTTTGGGGGGTGGCAAGAAGGAATATATGTTTTTGCTTATAGTATAATTTGATCTTCATATATTATGAGTAAGCACATAGAGTTGAGTAGTTCTGTTCTTATCAGTGTTGTGCAAAAATGTTATACAAGGCATCTTCATTATTTTTATATTTACTTCTTTAGTGTGTGTGTGTGTGTGTGTGTGTGTGTGTGTGTGTGTGTGTGTATAAAAGTGTATGTGTACACCAGTCGCCAGGGTACTAGTTTGAAAGTCAGAGACTTGATCCACCATTTGGACACGTGAGTACTGAGTCACATGTGAGTACATTTAAGTCAGGTAGTCAATCTTAATGGCAATAACCTTTCCTCACTGAGCCATCCTGCCATTCCAAGAATTTTGATTTCAACTGTCAGGTAGTGAGCATGTCTTATCAGGAATAGATAACTATCAAAGATTTCTAGGTTCTTTTATGAAGGGAGAGTGAAGTCTGCAATGTAATTCTCTGCTCCGCTGTGAATCTATGCTCATGCTAAATGCACCTCACTATTTAGTGCAAGAACAATTGTGTGCCAAATTCTCAATCAGTTATAGCTTACTCTTTTTATTAAATCATTTTTTAAAAAATTCCTATTTTAGTAGAATGAAGAAGTTAGCATTGTGTCTATATCACATTCTTTTTTTTTTTTTTTTTGGTTTGTTTTTTGTTTGTTTGTTTGAGACTGGGTTTCTTTGCAACTTTGGAGCCTGTCCTGGAACTAGCTCATGTAGACCAGGTTGGCCTCAAACTCACAGAGATCTGCCTGCTTCTGCCTCCCAAGTGCTGGGATTAAAGGTGTGGTCTGCCACTGCCTGGCTATAAAACATCCTTAATCTTTCAAGGAGGGATTATTATACAACACAGTAGTGTTTCTAATAAAAAAGTTCAAAATATGGGTTTTCTGTATGAAAGTGAAACCCCTTTATGTTTGCAAGAGCAATAAATTAATGGAATGGCCAGCATGAAAATGCATTGTATTAAAAAAAAGTAAATAAGAGGGAAAAGACCCAGAAAATAAATGTCTGCCACTAATAGTGCCTCTCAAATAAAAATGAAAAGTTAATTCATTATAAAATGAAGCAAAACTATTATACTAAAGTTGCACAAGGCAACCCAACAGGGAAAAAAGAGACCCAAGAGCATGCAGAAGAATTAAAGACCCACTCATTCTCAAAGTCAGTAGTCCCATCAAAATGCTGAACTTATAACTATACTTTGTACACAGAGGACCCATTCAGACCTATGTAGGCCCTGTACTTGCTACTTCAGTCTCTGTGAATTCATATGCGCCTTGCTTAGCTGAAGCCAAGGGCCTTGTTCTCATAGTATCTTCTGTCCCCTTTGAGTCATAGAATCTTTTTGCCCCATATTCCATCAAATTTCCTGAGCGCTGAGGGGAGGAATTTAATTGAGAGCTCCAATTTAGGTTCTCTCTCTCTCTGAATAATGTTCTCTGTCCCTTACTGTTGCCAGATGAAGCTGCTCTGATTATGACTGGATAAGCACTAATTTATATTTTTTTTATGTTTGGTTGTTGTCCCTTAGAAGCCTGTTCTTTTCTAATGAGAGACAGAAAGCAAGTAGATCTGGAGGGGAGGGCAAGTGGGGAGAAACTGGGAGTAGAGGGAGGAGAGACTATTACCAGGATATACTGTTTGAGAAAATAATCTATTTTCAATAAAAGGAAAAAAAGAATAAAATTTCTATTGATTTATGAAGTTGACCTTAAAAAACAATTGACTAGCTAACAAAAGAAAACATATACAATTATCATCTTTATACCATTAAGTGTAGACTTCCAGGTGGGCTGTCACAAACCTGACTTTAACAAAAGTTCATTTATGAGTATTTTCATTTTAGCTTGTAGTTTCAAGAGTATGAAAGTGAAAGAAAAGGAAACAGAGGCAAGATATGAAAGAGAAAATATAAAGGGTGTTGTGTGCCATTTGTACCAATGGTGATTTCATCTGTGGAATTTTCTTCAGAGAAGCCAGAAGTCCTGTAATGATTGCCCAATAAGCATCCAATTAATAGCTGGTCTTGAAAAGTAAAAAGTGAATAAATAAATAAATATACAAAATCAAAAAGAAAATTAACCCAGAGTTAAGTATTTTGCATTTCTATTAATAAGTTTTGAATTGTAAATACCTAGAAAAAATATAATTTCTGCAGACACAAATTATGGTGAAAATAACACTTCTGTGCAAACCTGATTTCTATTTACATTAATTTCTTCAAGCATTAAAAGCAAGTCTGGAGGGCATGGTGGCACAAGGCTTTAATCCTAGCACTTGGGATGCATAGTCAGGCAGATCTATGAGTCGGAGACCAGCCTGGTCTACAGAGTTTCAGGACAACTAGAGCTATAACAGAGAAATCCTGTCTTAGACAAAAAAGAAAAGAAAATGAAAAAATAGGCAATCTAAAAGTGTGTTTGTAGATGCTGTATATATCTTTAGCAATTATAAGGCCCAGGATTTATTAGATCCTCAGTAACCTAAAAGAGAAAAGGAAATAGAAAAGTTTACTATGTGCTATACAAGATGCTTTGGAATATTATTCTATGTTTCATGTGTGGCCATTACTCTCTTGAACTGTTTACAATGATGATTTCCAAAAGAAGGATTGCACAAGCCTGGGCCAGTCAAAGTAACAATCTTTGAGGCTGGAAAAGGGCTCACTAACCACTACCCTTCTTTAAGGATTAGGGGCCAGTTAGTTACCAGAAGAGTATAATGATGGTACTTTGCCCCATCCCAGATTTATAAAAAGTTTAAAGTTGTTAGGAAAATGGCTTAAGATTTTACATCTCTTTAAGTGTAAACAGATGTTTAACTATTTCTAAGAGGTTTTTTTATTTGTTTTGTTCTTTATTTTCCTTCAGTGGTGAGGTTACCCACAGGTTGCCCATGGCCCTATAAGCAACCTCATTAAAATATATTGGCTTTCTGAACTAGACTTGCAAAGAACCGTTTCTTTGTTCTTTTCCATGTTTGAGAAATGTAGGCATTTGCTCACATCTTCTCAATATGAAATAGATTACTAATAATATTAGAAGAGACATAAATAGTTATGCATTTGATACATATTTTGTAAGTGGTTGGATAATTTCAATTTATACTCTCTTTCCAGGGTATTCCCACTAAAGAGTAAAAGCCAGAAACCTCCTGAGGCAGTTGCCAATTTTTTTTAACCTGGTAACTCATTCTTTCTATACTTTTTTGGATTAGTAAAAATAGCTTCAAATTAGGTTATAGAACACTCTGCTGGATTGTACATTTCTCACAGAACAGTTTTTCCCTTACAGCAATGTTTCAGTGGGGAATTAAATGTGCACAACATAAGGGATTTAAAGGTTTTACCTGTGAATGTTTCGTTTAAACTATGATGAAATATTTTGTTTAATGTATTTTCCTTTACTTACACACAATAGTTTATTTCTATATTAGGAAACTTTTCTCTGTAAACTTATTTCATTTAAAGTAGCATATAGATTGTCTGAAATGATTCTGAAGAAACTTCTGAGTTTTAAATCTTTTTTTTTCTCCAGAAGGTAGGGGACATCCATGAAGAATTCATTAAGCTGTCATAAACATGTAGATCCATCGAACTCTGGAAATCTGTATCATTTACCTGCTTTCATTTTCAGACAAGAAGATGCTAAACCTTACTTTGCTCCCTAACTTCAGCATTTTTATTTATTATCATTCACCGCATATTTTCAGTGTGACAGTAACTGGGGACTTGTAGAGTTATCCTTTTCCAAGAATTAGTGTTGGTTTTTGAGACATACATCTTCATGCGGTACAAGTCATGGATAGGCAGCTTCATTGTCGACACTCCACTGATGAGATGAGCGTCACTATTGGAAGAAAAATGTGGAAAGTTTTTGTTGCTGTTATCTGTTTCTCTGTGAAGCATCAAATGTGATATTGATATTTTTTGGCACTTAAGCTATTTACTTACTGTGATTTAACGAGCTGTGAGAAAGTGAGACACGCTCCCACTGTGCACTTCATACAACTATTACCAGAACTTCTTTGTAGAAGGATTTAACTACTCATCAATATTGTTCTCATTGTGCCATTTCCAGCAGCAGTAAAGGGGCTTCCCTTCGGACACAGGTTTCCTCTGATGGCTTACCTTCTCTCAGAGCCCTGCAACATATCTCAGGGCCTCCCACAGATCGCTCCTGTCGTTTTGTGAGGTGAATAGGGTTCAGTTATTTTTGAACATTCCCCAGGAAGTACAAACACTCTCAGTTGTGTAATTAAGTAAAACAATGAGTATTCTAAAAATTTCAAACGATGTGAAATTGCTCCTTTTAAAGAAAAAGAACATGCCAAGACGGCAATTATTAGGCAATTTAAAATTACCATTTTTTTGAGAGCAGATTTTATATAATAAGCTCAAGAGTCTGATGAAATTTCATGATTATCAACGTTGAATATATTCCACATTCTTTCTCTTTCGTTTCTCAGACCGGATTTTGGCATTGCCTTGAAGTAGGGAGCAGGGCATTGTGCAAAGAGTACTCGCAGAATCCTTCTTGAACAGCAGTAAGCTCCACGTGATGTATATATTCGGCAGATGATTTACGGGTTACAGACATGCTGTGACCTTTCTTTCCCAACTGCAAACAGATTAAACAGCGCTGATTAACCGAGACTAAAAACACTGGGTTGTGTTCTCTTATGAGGGTCTTTGACAAATCCTCCCTCAGCCCTCCCACTTTATTCACTTGCAAATCGCCCTGCCCAAAGGGCTCTGCCACAGCCCGTCCTCAAACCTGGAGCCCTGCAGCGCCATCAGCTGCAATATCTTCTTATATGAGCGACGTTTCTTATTAATCAGAAACGCGGAATGGAAGCCAATCAGAGAGTTCCTTTGGTTTCAGATTCCTGCCTGTCTGAGTTAAAAGTGGTGCTGAAAGAGAGGCACAGTGAGACGCATGAAGATTCGTCTATGAAAAGGGAAGGAATGAGACAGAAGCAACAGCAGAATTGAATCGCCTGCTGAGCGAGGCTAACTCAGTTCCATTGCTAAACAAGGTAAGCGTTATTTATTTGCCTGAAAACAGAAGCAAAGCAGTTTTTCCTTTCTTAGAATGTAGTATAGATACTGCTTCTCTCCTCGCAAGTATTTTATCTGGGCTATTCTGTTCTCTTCCAATATTTGGCAGCAGGTAATACGGTTTATATAATTAAAAAAAATACAGATTCAAATGAAAACATTTAGTGCTTTATTCTCATTTTACTTTTTAAAATTCCTGATGCCCGTAAGCTATTTTTATAGTCCTTAAATTTGCTTCTGGATTATTACTGTAAAAATAAAAGCAAAGTTCAAACTATATTAATTTACTGTACTGGCTTGGAATTCTCTTTTTCTTTGGTTTTGTTTGCTTTTTGTTTCTGTTTTAATGTGGTCATTAATACTTTCATGTCTATGAACCTGAAATGGTTCTCTAGTTTTCTCACAACTTTCGTTAACTACTTTGAGTCAGAATTATGAAAATGTAAAAGCACCAGCATTCATAATTTAATGTGATTTTCTTTTTACAGTTATAAGAAATGTGATAGTAGACCTGAAATATGTCTCAAATGTCAATTGGTTTCATGTGTTAGGATTAATATAATAATTTTTGCCTGATAACAGACATGCCTGCAAATGCATATGGTTCTCACTAATAGAAACATCCTATATGTATACATACCTGTTGACTGTAATTGGACAACATAAAATAATGTTGAGACCTAATAAAAATGAGAAAGTCTGCCAAGAGCAGCATTTGGCACTTTTGAATTTGAAATCATAAGAAAATGCATTGACTTACTAGAATAATTTTTGTTCTGCCTTTCATTGAAGAATCAGTATCACAATTCAGATTAAACAATTTCTTATAAGCACCATGATCTTAAAAATAAGCTTGATTTTTTATAATGTCTCCAGAATGATGTAAAATTTAGCCACTATAAATTGGGTGAACTTCTCAGAGACTGTTATACATTAAAATAGTATAATGAAAGTCACAAACTGTATCAAATAAGTTTATAATAATTTGTCTGGTGAATCTTTTGATGAAAATGTAATGAATTATAGATTTGTAAAACTTGATTTTTTTCTGGAGATTTCTTGTCATTTCTTATGTTGTGTTATAAACACAAGAAGTTTCTAAGCATATTTTTCATGATACACCCAAATCATATAGTCTGAAAAAATATGAATTTTATTATATCAAGGAAAAGAGATAACTTTTGTGAAGTAGGAGAGAATCTTCATTTGGCTTCTTTTCATGAATTCTATGAAGTCACAAGAATTATCTATCTTCCATGTTCTTAATATGATAAAAAAAAGTCTCTTGCATTTGGTAAAAGATGATTTATAGTCTCAGATTCTCAAAGTGATCTATTGCCTAGGCAGTGCTGTGTCAGGTGAAGAAGGAATATGTGTAACTATGAGAATAGCGAGTGCCAGTTTCAACAGATATTATGAAAGATACGGAAGATCAAATGACAGGCTGCTCCATCACATGTCAGGAAAGAACCTGGATAGAAATGAGCAGCATGTTAACATTCTGTCATCAAATTTATCACCAGATCAACTGAAGTTCTCTGCATGTACATACAATACCATATGTATTTAATAGAAAATATTTAAAATGCATAAACAATAACTCATATGATTACACACTTTCACACGTGAGAAGATTTAAGGTATAAGTGAAAAGCAAACTACATCCAACAATAATGAATGAAGTAATGATTTAGAAAAAGCAGATGGTAATACCAATTTGAAAGTAATAAACCAAACTTCAAGGTAAACAGAACTAGTAATACTAATAAGGAAATAGTTCAATAAGGCGACACAATTTTCTGAGGTAGAAATGCTGTTTTCTTGTATCACACCATTTAAGTACCTGAAATAGTATTTCAACTGGTTTATGTAACTGGATTACCATTATTAGGTTTATGTGCATAATTAAAATAAAAACCTATTGTGATAGCTGTGTGTAGCCAGATAATAACTCAAGTTAATAAGAAATTATGTTTTTAAATAGTGTGCAGCTTTGCTTGACTTGTTAAATTTTAAATGGATCAGAACCTCTTCTGAATGTCACCTTTCATGGGGTGGGTTAACCTTTGCATTTTCTTCTGTTATTTTACATATACAGCCTATTCAATGCAACATGATTTCGAGCACCAGGTGAGAGAGATTACACTGATGCTTTTTGCTGTATATCAACCTTTCCTCTGGTAGCCTATGGGAGATACATTACTTTCTTCAGTGGTTCTAGAATGCATGAAGGAAGTCAGCCACTATGATTTAGATAATGCTAAAAATTACATAATACAAGTTATGTGAGTAACATGGCAGTTTAATGCTTGTAAGAAGAAAGAATAAATGGAAATCAAAGTTAATTTGAAGAATACATACAACTGTGTCATCAGCAAATGGTGACTGAGACTTGTTCTCTCTGGAAATATTCCCAGATTGTTATTGGATTTCAAGTAGATGCTTCAGTGTAACTGGCTGTTGGTTTTATCCTTTTTCTGTTCACGCATTTAAGTATATTTTAGATTTAAATCTGCACTTAAAAAACAGGGTGATTTTTTTAAAGACGTAGAATATTTTGAATGTTTATACAACCAAGTTTATGTTTATGCTTTTAATTCTATTTTCCTGATGTTAAATTTCTAAACAGGACCATTCTTAATTGTGGAACATGTTAATTGTTTAGGATTGAAAGTGTTTCTCCTCTGTGTGTGCAAATTTGTTGAAAAAGTGTTTTTTTTTTCTTTTAAATACATCCCAAATTTCTTACAAATAGCAATGCTGCCTCAGTAGTTTATATAAAACTTTAGAGATTTAGAGATAGAGATGATATTTTAGTTGTATCCAGGAGAAAACAACACTTTAGTAGGAGTATTGGGTTACATATAGAAAGGGGTTTGATTACCTACAAAAACTGGTAAGTTATCTGAAAAAAATGTTAATGATGAAAATTTGGGTAGCAAGATAGATAGCTATAGATATGTAGATAGGTATGTAGACAAATTGATGGTAGGTAGTGGTTGACTGATGACAGATAATAAGTAGATTCATGATAGATATTGCTGGATCAGGTAATGGTATGTAGATGGGTGTTATTAGAAATATGATAAGCAAGCAGATGTGTAATAGATAGATGACAGATCAGAAACAGAGAACAAATGGAATGCAGTAACTCTTTTGTGGTTTTGAACATCCTGACAGAGATTTGACTTTCACAGTTACTTTAGTTCTCTTCCCGGAACCCCCATTACGCTCATCACTAAAGTATGGCAAGGATGTGCAGGGAGCGGAGTCTCCTTCAGGCTAATGTACTGATCCCTAAATTTAGCACTCACAGAGCAGGTCTTCTAGCCACATTCCAAATGCAAAGTGGTGGACTACATTGATTCTCTGGAGCTTTTGTATAGGAGGACGGTCATAAAATGCCTACGCCAGTGTCAATGTCACAATCTGGATTCTTACTATAATCTTGTTTATTTTTAGAATATACATAAAGAAATATGATTGTATCTTCACTAATTTTTGCCTCCGTTTTAATCCTCCAATCCAACCCCCCATATTCTCCAACTTATTCAATTCCCAACTTCACGTCTTTTCTTTTTTGTTGTTGTTCCCATTACATCTTACTGTGCGACATATATGTGTATGGACATTGTGTAGAAGAATAAAGTACTTGTTTTGTGAAAATTTATGTATATGGTGAGAACCAACAATGGAAGTCTCACGGTTCTTCTGTTTAGTATGTGTGTGGGGGGGTGGGTATGGGGGGTGTGTTTATATTTATTTTTTATTTTATTTCACATTTAGAGCAGCAAATGTGAAATAGAAGTGCCCAATATTTGAATAATATTCATAGTTTGTACCTTTATCTTATTAATTCAGTAATTTACAAAACAGTCATACATGAATGAGTGCTCTCGTATCTTCTATTTGTCTCACTCAGAAATTTCTTGGTCCTTTTAGTTACAGAGCTTGTAGCTGTTTCATAAATATGGTTAAAAATCCTTCTTCTGCATACAATTTAGGGATTGGTTCTACAATTATGAAGAGCATGGGTGACTTAATTTTATTTTATTTTCTGTTTACTTCAAACACATATAACTTTTAATGGAAATCTATGTAACTAAGCACTATTATTTGACTCACTTATTTGATTCATATGTCTTTAGCTACACTTAAAGAAGAACTATGTCCAACAGAATTTATATTCGAATGCAAAGCCCTTACAGGTTCTCTATATGGTTGTTATAACTTCTAATACAGTTGGAACCTTTCTTCCCATTTTTGACAGTACCTCAGGAAAGTCATATTAACCAAAAAACAATGTTCTTGGGAAGGTGTTCTAACCAAAGAGAGAGCCATTGCATGTTACATGATGTTCTCACAGCAAATGAACCCTGGAAATTCACTCCTTTGATCTAATGACAAATGCGGAGCTGCTTCAGCCTGTAGACATTCTTTCTGGAACTTGGCACTCATTACCCATACATTGGAAGTAAAGGTTCTATTCATGCAACTTGCCCTCTGTCTGACACACACACACACACACACACACACACACACACACACACACACACACACTGTGATAAACGTGTTTCACCTCTTCTGCTGTCAAATAAAAAAATAAGCATCAATTTTACAAAGTAATGACTATATATACTGCATTTGTAGAAGTGCAGTACTTGTCAGGGTCATTCTTTAAGGGGTAATTTTTCCTAGACTCCACTGTCAGGCATGTGTTTATCCTCCACATCCTGGATGTGGTAAAATCATGTAAGTTCCAGAAGTGGTTCACCAAATATTCACATTCACGTGTTTTATTATAACAGTCTTTAAGACATCAAATCATATTTTAGAAGAGAGATAAGCCATCTTGTTCAAAGTACACAGTAAAATCCTTGTGTCTTCAAATGCTCATCTGCATATACAGCTCTGTTTTTATGTAAGAGTATATATTTGCGCATATTGCTACCTATTATATGAGCATGTTCGTACAAACTCAGTGTGTTTACTAAGGTTGAAGGAAATAAAATAATTATTTTTATGTGTACATAAAAGTTAATCTCTAATAATTATTATATGATGACATATAAGGCAGCTTAACCTTGTATCAGGTGGTTATAGGCAATATATCATGTAAAATGAGAAAGCTAACATTAGAGTTTTTTATTTCTCAAAAAGTTAAACTGTGAGTTGTCATAGTTTTAGGTAATTTAGTGAATACGGTGAATTAGGCTCTTTGAAAAGCTGTGCATAGAAATAATTGTTTCCACTTAATCTTCACAGTTTTGAGGACTGAAGAAAATATAATCTCTTTGCCCACACATATGGTGGGTGGGGAAACTATTACATAAAATATGGATTATAATGAAATCAGAAATCCTATTTATATAATATTAGAGACTTAGCAAAAATACCTTAATAATTTTACATTTGTCAGTACAAAGCCTTCATATTACACTGTGGATTTCTAATTAATTATCTCACATCTTTGTTTAATTCAAGGTCATCTCAAAAGACACTTGAGTTTTTTTCATTAATAGAGGGAATTGATAATATTCTTAAGAGCAGATTAGTTTTATAGTAAAAATGTTGTACAAACATTGAAAAAGATTCATTTTATGTAAGCATACATACACCAGTAGTAATAAAATAGCCAAGGATAATTATCTTAGGGGTGTTATTTCTTGACAGTAACAGCTTATCTTATTTTAAAAGTACTTTGAAAGAACATGTATTGGAAAACAACTATCTATTTGAAGGGATAGATGATAATTTTGTCTGTCTCAAATCTTGATAAGCTCTGTCAAAATTGATAAATTTAAAATCTTTTTGTCCTCCTCTGCCCCTTATCAATGTCTCTCTATTCATATGCCTCTATGTCTTTTTATGTTAAAATAAAAGTTTTATGTTTTTTTAATATGCATCCCTAACCCTGGAGGACTTTTTAAACAAGGCTTTGAATTTATTGCCTTTTCTTATACAAGAGTTCAAAACAGTTCAATGACAGTTCAAAATATCCAGCTTTGAGTTTATATTTCTGATAGTAAGCCCCCATTTTGGGAATTAAATAAATAAATAACTCTCTAACATACTTATATAAATAATTATTTATAAAGGAGTATTCATCTATCTTGCATTATTTTATTCAGAAGTCAGCTCTTTGCTGTAATTTTTGACAATGAAGAGTTATTATATTTTCAAATCAGCATCACTTTGCTTTGTAATGAGCTATAGAAGATGCAAGTAGTGAATGCCTGTAATGAAGTGTTGTTTATAAATATTCATGGGTTTGGTTAGTGTCAACCATTAAAGAAAAATTGCATTTGAGTGTCAGAGTAACATGTATACATTTATATATTTGTAGGGTAAAATATTTTTATCAGTAATACCTATGTCTATATTTTCCTATATCTAAAGATTAGATATATAAGTACAAATGACATATTTTAAATTCTCTGTTCTGATTTTACAGTATCTATTGAACCTGATTTCTTATAGCAGCTATGTAATGTAATTTTATTCAAATGAGAAATTTATAAGACTGGAAAAGTCTTATGATTATGGGAGATTAAGAATAAAGTAAAACTTGTTGATGATGTTATTCTTTTGAACTTTTTGCATGTCAGAAAGCTACTTCAAGTTTACATAGATTCATATCTAAGAATAAATATTGAAAGCTACAGAGAAAAAGTGATTAGAAGCAAGGAAGATGTATCTTTCCATAGTGGACTCAAAATAAGAGTGATGCAAAGTTACAAATTTAACTGTTACCGACACAGACAAGTACACTTCTGCCCAGTGTGAGGCAGCAATCTGAGATGTTCCATTACAAATGGACACCATTGTGCTCTTCATTTACACATGGATCTAGAAAAATGCCTTTATTACCCAGCATTATATTCCTTCTAGTCAGAACAGTTCAGGGAGTAAAAAAAAAAAAAATATGTTGCAGATATATGTTTTGGATGTTCTTTCATTGGCTCTACAAATTCATTTTCAAAAGTTAGAAAAAAATTTAAAGATAAAATAGTCAAATGGAATTTGAGAAAACCCTATCCTAGATTTAAAATTATTTTCAGGTAATAGTTTCAGAGAGACAGCTCTCCCTAATGGTGTATGAGTAACATATTGCACCTTAAAATATGGCTTAGAAAACTAACTTTGGAAATAATACTGTTAAGTTGAAATTTTAACTATGTATTTAAGTGCATATGTATGTATGTATGTATGTATGTATGTAGTATGTATGTATGTATGTATGTATGTATGTATGTATCTATCTATCTATCTATCTATCTATCTATCTATCTATCTATCTATCATCTCTTTATCTATCTACCTATCTATACCTATGTATCTAACTCTATCTGTCCTCTATCATTTACCTATGTGTTTATCTACCTATCTATTTATATTTATCTATCAGCTATATTCTATACCCATCATCTATCTCTCTCTATCATATATATCTATCTATTTATCTATTCACCTATTATTTATATCTATCCATGTATCTAACATCTATCTGTATCTTTCTATTGCTATCATCTATATTTCTATTCATCTGTCTATCATCTATCTCTTTCTATCTGTGATATCTCTATGTACATATATCTATAGAATAGATTTTTTTTCTACAAATGTGGAATATTTGTGAAGTCAATGTAATTAAATTTTATTTTTTGTTGTCTACCTTAAAACTTCTTTTGTCTGTGTAAAAGTTTTTGTAGTTTTTTTTTTAATACCAGGATTACCTAAGGAAGAATTTGTAAGAAAGAAGATCTTTACTTACTTTATGAGAAAAAAAAACAATTTTACAAAAATTATTTTTAAGCAGTTTAAACAAATAGTGTAGAAAGCATGTAAAAATTACGCAGTTTTTTATCTTGTATGTGTTAACATTTGTTTCATAACACACACACACACCAGTAAGATATATCAGTAACACATTAGTAAGTTCAGAGTTACATACTGTGCTGTGAAATGTGCTTTGAGTTCCTCCTCTGATTGCTCAGCCTTTCCTTCCTCCACGTGTAAGGGTACAGATGTTTTCTCTCCATACCAACTGTGTGGTATCTTTCCATTATCATTATTCCCACCCCTGACTTCTTCTACTTCAAAGACACAGACACAGTGCATTTAAGGGTAAGCATCTATGCTTTTGTAACTTGGCTTTCATTCTGGGAGATGATTCAATTGGTAACAGGAAGTGCCATTTCCAACATGAGAATTCATTACATGCCGGGAACTAATGTGATTTTGTCAATATGGTCCATCACCAATTTTAGAAACTCCTTTGCTCTCTCCACCTCCCTTGTTTTTACTGCCTGACTGGAAAAGGGCTTGGGAGGGAGGTGAGTTACCAAAGCCAGAGGATATGAGAAGAGATTGCAGAAGTTTGTCACTTTGAGTGACAAGAACAAGTGCAGGAGAAAAGTCCAACACAAAAAACAGCAATCTATGGACTGAAAATTATAAAGCTAAATATAAAAATTTAAATCAAGGAATTAAAGTCACCCTTATAAACTTAATGCTCTTAAGGGAGATGGATCGGGGCAAATTAATTTTCAACATGTTCTTCTATTGGCTCTTTGCTTCAAGATCACACTTCATTAATTCCTGTTTTAAAAAACAATCTTTTCTTATTTTACACACCCACCCCAGTTTCCTCTCCCTCCCCTCCTTCCACTTCCCCCAGTTTCCCCCCACATCACTCCATCCACTCATCAGAGAGTGTAAAGCTTCCCAAGGGGAGTCAATAAAATATGAAACATCACTTTGAAGCAGGACCAAGACTCTTCCCCCCTTATATCTAGGATGAGCAAGGTATCCCTCCAAAGAGAATGGGATTCAAAAAGTTTGTTCAAGCACTAGGGAAAAGTCCTGGTTCCACTGCCAGGGCCCTCAGAACGTTACAGTCACACAACTGTCACACACATTGAGAGGGCCTAGTTTGGTTTTATACAGGTTCCACTGCTGTGTGTGTACAAAACCTGAGCAGGAAGAGGCAGGATCTACAATTCATTGCTAATGTTCTTATATAGTTGGTATTTGTTATCCAAATGAATGGTCCTTAGTGGGAGGAGAAACTTACTACATTGTTTAGAGAAAGGTATGAATGAGCCATGTTCCAGATGGAGTCTTAGGTTGCTGACAAGTTGCTAGGTGTAAAGGCTAAGGTAAGGTCACCAAACACATTCTTATATTAGGGATGTGTTCATATCCCAGGTAAAGTATTCTGTCAGGTCGTTCAGTTTTTCCTTCTTGCTTTCCTGAAAGTGTTTTCTCATTCTCTTTTTGCCCCTAAAAGTGAAGTAAGTCATCATATTTTGAAATACAGACAAAAATATTTAAATATCTGTATCAAATTAGGTAGGTACGATGAATAACTAGGCCAGCTCAAGAATAACAATTATGTTTTAATGGTTATAAGGGGAAAACTCATGCTACAAGAGTGGGAGGTCCGACTGCCTATATGTCCGGCGGGCACTACACAGAGAGAGAGCTCGCACCTGAATTCTCCCAGTTTTTCCTCCTCTGCTGCAGGTAGCCACGCCCTAATTAGATGTGATTGGTTGACAGAGTTTCCCCATCAAATATCTGTTAAAAACTGCATTTTAACTTTTGTGATACTCTACTGCACGATAATTCACAAATTTTAAAAGAGTTATATAAAAATTATGGTGATAGGTAGACATTTCTTACAGGCTAGATGTTGCAAATTCAAAGAGAAATAACCTGTTATATATATATATTTTTCTGTACTTCTTAATTCTTGAACGACTTTCTTATTTTGAAAATAAATGCATTAATTACTTGACTCTCATTTTATGTGCTCATATGGAGAGTGATCCTTATTTTAAATTTTTCTTTAAGTTGCTGATTTTAATATAATAGCATTCATTTCCCTTTATTCTTCCTCCCTCTAGAAGTTTCCTGCCTCATCCTTCCTTACTGTTTTTAAAATCCATAGGCCATTTTCTCACTATTTTATATATGCAGATATTTTTAACACGTAAATACAGCCTGCTCAGTTTGTATAAAGTTACTTGACTGCATGTTTCTAGGCTGACTGCTTAATATTGGATAACCAATTGGTGTGTTCTCCTCTTAGGAAGGCTATTTCTCTCATACTCCCCATTCCCTAGTTGCTTGTAGCTCTTTGTGTAGGATTTAGGCCTCCAGAGCATTCCACAACTCACATTAGCATGTCTACTGTTGTTATCCTTGATGAGCTCACATTCAAACCATCCTGTTAATGGGTGTAGCTTCTCACATTCCCAAAAGATCAATCTCACAACAATATCTGATCCTTTGGCTCTTAGAATCTTTCTGCATCCTCTTCTGCAGTGATCCCAAGACAAGGGTGAGGGAGTTTTATTGTAGATGCAATCAATGGAACTGAACTTCCTAACTCTACATTCTGATTGTTTTTTTGGTTTTCTGTAATGGTCTCCTTTTGTTGGGAATAGAAGGTTCCTTGATGCAGAAATAGGACTATCTTATCTGCTGCTAGAAGGACAAACATTTTGAATGCATTTTAGGTGCTATGCTGGTATAATAAAATGGTGGTCATAGGTTCTCCAAAATCCATGACATATGTATGTGTAACAATAAAGAATGAAAGGGCTGTGAATTTGAAAAGCAGTAAGAAGGTTACATGGAAGGATTTTGGGGAAGTAGCAAGTGGGGAGGATGGCATAGGATTATGTTATAATCTCAGAAAAGTAAATTAGAAAACATTTTATAGTGCTTCTAATTTTCTTAGTTTGTGCTTTCTAATGTATATTAGTGTAGTAACAAAGTATTGGGAAACAATTTTAACTTACTGACAGTCTCTGTAATTAATACTTTTGTTCCATTTAATTGGCAGGTGATTTTCCATTCCGATCACATGTTATTTCATTTGTAAAATACAATAATCAAGAATTTGTACTGGTCAGCACTATTTTCTGGTAGTAAGGACACAAAGAATATCAGAGTCAAAGAACAAAGGTATGAGAAAGAAATTTCCTGTATATGTCAAGGATGAATTTTAGATACCTTTTTAATATCTTGATGCTCCATGAAACTCCCGTGTGAAATTTCAAACATTACAATCACATTTTAGGATATCCTGAGGAGGAACAAGATAGCCAACACTATCAACATGGTGGTAAGGAATGCTTTATTAAGTTTTAATAAGAACTGGATAAGCTATATTGAAACATCCACAAATAAAATGAAGAGCCATACTTTATATCTAGAAATAAACCTATGGTTCTTGAAACTCGGTTGAAGAGAGTTTTTTATTTTATTAAGCTCAACATTTTCACATTTTATCACATCTTTCACTTTCACTTTCAGTAGTATTTGCTTTGTAAGCTACTGCAACTTAGAAATTAATTCAAAATATTTTAGACTACAATATATTAAGTTCATTGTTTAAAGTTTAAACAACTGCATCCAGAGATACAGGTGAGCCTTTGAAGTTAATGGTAGAAAATGTCAGTGTTTCATATCATAAACTTCAATTCAGAATATTAATTCTTTTTTCATCATTTTTATGATTTTACTCTTTTGTTCATTGAATTTTGTTATGACTAAAATAAATTGTATTCTTGACCTGAAAGTAAAAAGGTTTCTATTAATGGGGATTTGTTTAATGAATATTTTACTGGTCTTTTAAGCAAAAGATGAAACCATAGTTATACACATATAACCTTCAATAAAATTTGCTTAAATATATTTGCTAGTATGGTTATCTCTAAATTTTGTGAAATTTTGTACATTGAAATGATTTTTAAAATGAAGTGTTCAAATTATATTACAAGTTAAATTTATAAAGAAGGATTAGTTCAATAATTAATTAAATATTAATTATTCAATCTGACTGTGTGGCTGTGTACTATCCATTTTATAGACATGATTTATTAATACTTTTAATATCCCTTCCTCAAATAAGTGGCACACATAAAAGAGTCATCCTTTGTGAATAGAATGTTAGAATTTTTACTAAATATTATTCATTCAGAAATGGTCATTCCCACAGATAGCATAATATGTGAATGTACTAACAGCGGTACAATTAGGTTTTCATTTCTTCTTTTATGCAAAAGCTCATTTCAGCTAAGGAAAGGAGAGATAACAACCTAAGGACTAATATGTGTGCCTGGATCTGTGTCTATATCCAGATCCTTATGAGATCCTTGTATAATGCTAACATACAGGACACTCGTCATTCTCTAAAATAAAGAAGTCGGTAAAAGATTAGTCCTCTCAAAGTTGAACTATGAATAATGTGTGACTTTCTTCAAAGCACAATGGAATGACGGATTTTTTTTTCTAGAAGTCTCTCAAATGTCTCCCACTGAAAATTATCCTTCAAATAGATACAATTTTCACTTCGAATATCAGTTTAATATTTCTTGTAGTTTCCATAAGGAAAATTGAAATACATAATCGCAGCTATTCTCTACTTCACAGTATCAGCTCTGAAAATGTCTACTCCTATCACAGTCTCTGAGAGCATATTCTTAATTGTTTACCTTTTTCTGCCCCACTTGGATTTTCAACCTTTTCACTAGCTTTTCCCTGTTTGCGGAGTTTTCCTGTTTCAGCAGCCTCTTCCCAAATAACAATGCAAAGACAACGTTGATTATAAATGCTCAGCCTATAGCTCAGGTTTAATACTAACTAATTCTTATAGTTTAAGTTAACCCATATCCCTGATTCATGCTCTGCCACAAGGTGGTGGCTTTATTAGCAATTTCATCTTCTGCTTCCTCTGCTTCTAGCTGGTTACTCCAGCCTCTGCCCTTCTTTCTCCCAGTATTCTACTACTCAGGCTCTCCTTCCTGATATGTTGAGCTATTGGCCAGTCAGCTTTTTTTATTAAACCAGTCACAGTGACAAATTTTCATAGTATACAAAGGAATTATTCTGCAGCATTTCCCTTTGATATCTTCTGTTAGTTTGAAGTATAAATAAAAATAATGTTATGGTTAGGGCTCACCTCAACATGAGAAACTGTATTAAAGGGTTTCAGTGTTAGGAAGGTTGAGAACCACTGGTCTAGACTGTTATATGAAGGAAGAAAATTAAATGTGATTCCTTCTCTAAATAACTGAGTTTATGCTAAGACTTTGTTAGGATAGTCTGTGTTCTAAAATGATTCGGGCTACTAAAATACTGCATCATCAATAACGAATGCTTGAAAATTTGACAAAATTTTGCACAAAATGGTTTTCAAACACAAAATATCATCCCCTATTACATTGTGAAATATAACTTAAAACACATAAAAATAACTTTCTGGATTCAAGAAAATAGGTTCACATTATAGTACTTTATAATGATACACGCAATTTTAAAATAAAAAAAGTCAGCCCTATAAAACCTGATTTCTTTATTAGAAGAATGGTTTTAAGCAGGAAGAATGATTCAATAAGTCAGTGATTATTAAAGCAAGAAAAACCTGGCATTTAATTTAATTGCCTTATCTTAAAACCATGACAAATAGCTTGAAATGATCCTCATTCTGAAGCAGCAAGAGTGAACAAAAGTTTCTTTAGAATAGATCATGTGATTAATTATACCATATCAATATGAATCCATATATTCATATAGAGTTATTTTAATTCATAATTATACACACATGAAATGCAGTAAAATATTAATCATGAATAATTCAAATGAACAAATTACTTCCACTTTAATCACTTCTGCTATTGGACAGACTTTCTTTGCAAACATTACTGAGATAATAGGATGGCTAACACCGATTCATTTATAACAGGAAGGCCTGATTAGCTCAGAGCTTTCCTGTTGTTTGTTAGAATGAATGGCGGGTTAACTAACAGGTTCCTGAACTGAGAAGAGAGTACTACAACTCTAAGGTAGTTCATTAAAGAGGGTTGAAAGTGAGAGAATAAAATCCCAGTAGAAGCCACTTCCTATCCCCACTCCATAGTTTAATTTCTTCATTGTAGAATGACCCAAAGAATAAATATTTATCAATAATTGCATAGTTTAAAATTCATTTCAATGTTTATAAAATGTATCCTAAACATTCCATTAGTTCTTCTGTTTCCTAGGGAAAAAGTGTTAAACAAGAAAAGTAGATTCCAACAATGCCTGAAAACACCTGATATTCTGTACTAGATGTGCACAGCAAACCCTGCAAAGGCCTTACTGAGATGAAGGTTTCCATATTGTAATTCACTGAAGTACAGGTCCACTCTTTTGATTTGCTGACTCCTAGACAGCAGACATTTCCCACCATTGCTTTATAGAAAACCAACATGACTTGGATTTCTGTTACTGTAACCTATGATCAAAAATTATTAAATTATTCTCCCCGAAAGTATCATACTGTCTTGAGAGTTCTATCAGCAAATTTATATCTATTCTAACATGGTTAAAAAATCAAATATCACTTATTTTAAAAAGATACAGTTTTCAGCATTTATTTTAAACTGTTTTTTGATAATAACCAGTTAAATGTGCATGATAAACTTATTTGATTGAGATTTTTATAATTTTCTGAAGCTATGAAATTTTCCTTGTTCCTGTGTTATGATCAAATTCACATAAGAATATCAGGATATTTAATGATACAATGAGTTATTAAAGGAAATGTTCAATTTTTCCTAAAATGTCAAAACTAATTTTAATGTTAAATGTTAATATTTGCATCATTAAAACTAAGCAATTCTATTTTCCAGTGATTAAGTAATGATCCCACAATTTATAACTGCAAAAATTTGCATGGGATCTCTTATTTAAGACTTTATTGGCCTATTTTTATTTGACTGGTTGTTTTTGCATAAGTTTATGCC
>PVIU01026933.1:0-21242 GCA_004026605.1 Ondatra zibethicus | reverse complement strand
ATTTCTCCCACCTCTATCCCCGCCCCTGGCTTCCAACTTTTGCTTGATGATCCTGTTTGCTTCCAATTTCCAGGAGGTTCTGTGTATGCTTTCCTTGGGTTCACCTAGGTATTCAGCTTCTCTGGGCTTGCGAGTTAAGTGTTTGGTGACCTTTATTTTATAGCTAGGGTCCACTAATGAGTGAGTACATACCATAATCATCTTTCTGGGTTTGGGTTACCTCACTCAGGATAGCGTTTTCTATTTCCATCCATTTGCATGCAAACTTCAAGATGCCCACTCTTGGGAATATACCCAAGAGAAGTCCAATCATACTACAAAAGCATTTGTGCAACTATGTTCATAGCAGCATTGTTTGTAATAGCCAGAACCTGGAAACAACCTAGGTGCCCCTCAATGGAAGAATGGATCAAGAAAGTGTGGATTATATACTCATTAGAATACTACTCAGCGGTAAAAAACAAGGACATCTCACTCTCTTCATAAGGGCTCAAGTGTGCATTGTCTGACAGCATCATTGGATCATAGCACTTACCCTGTATTGTAATTGGGTATAGACAAAGACACTCCTTGTCCTCAGGTACCTATGGAAGCTTTAAACGGTAATGCGCCAGAGAAGCTGAAACTGACCAGCATGCTATGTTTCAAAATATCACACTATTGCTCCTGGGTCCTACCAACTTTATTCACCAGCATCACATCCAACCTCCAAGCCAAGCCAGGTGCACACAGACTGTGCTCCAGACTAGCCTGAGAAGCGTAGCTCTCACTCCTCATCCAAACCTTCACTTTTCAGGAAATAGAAATCATTTTCAAAATGCAGATAATAACTGATCATGGGGTGCCTGGCCCAAGCTGATATATCTACAACACAGTCCCTATAGTTAAGGCTCACAGAACATCGAGAAAGAAGGGGCAAAAAGATGGTAAGAGCCAGAGGACCAGGATATCTGCTGTAAAACTATCTCTTCTATACAGGGAATTGCACCCATAAAAATCTCAACCATATGGCTACCTAAACAAGACGTGAGCAGTTTTAACACCAGTTGATAAGCCAGTTTGGATGAGGAAAGTCTCATGGGCCACATTCTTAGATGAAGAGCTACAGGCAATTAATTACTGCCTAAAGAGGGAGACTTAGTCTTCTCCAGAGAAGAGCCCTCTAATTGGTTACACTAACTGGACTCAACAGGTTGTATTTACACAGAGAGAGAGAGAGAGAGAGAGAGAGGGAGGGAGGTCACACATTTGAGAGGGAGTTGGGAGCATGGAGGAGCTAGATGGAGGAGACAACATAGGGAAATGTTATAAATACATGTTTCATACACATGAAATTTTAAAAAAAATCAATTCAATAACTAAAAAATTCATAGTATTCTGACAGAATCCTTTACCACTTTATGAAAAATGTGGATAATCTCAGTATTTACGTAATACTTAGAGTATTTATGGAATATTTAGAGTTGTGTTTTCCACATCAAATACCCCTCAGCAGATATGACTTTACTCAAGTGAATATTTAGGATATTAATTAACTTATCATGACTATGTCACTTGCTGTGGTTGGGGTCTTGCAGCCTGCCCATGACCCATCCAGGTAACTCACACTCTAGGATCTTCAAGTGCACAGGCCTCTACAGTCTGAAAACCCAAATTAGAGAAAGATCAAAGCCGAAGGAGTACTGAACACACCTGCTGCTTTATTCACATTGACGAGGGACAAGGACAAGAGAAGGGACAAAGCAAAGAGACTTTGAAAGAGGTTTCTAATGTTACTCAAATAGGTGAATGTATAATAAGCCATTAATAGATAGCCTGGTAAGAGTTTGTGAGTTTTCTACAAAATAGAGGGAAAAAATTATAACTAAGTTCAGCTGGTCCTCCATATGTTTGGGTTCAATGCCCATAGATTCAGTCAATCACCGAAAATATTTTCCTTTAGATTCCAGAAAGTTCCATAAAAGTATATTTTGAATTTGCTGAGTGCAAAAACTAAATCTTTATAAACTGGCATGCGAGCATTCTACTAGGAATTGTTTGATGCATAAGGAAACTGGCGTTAGCTCTCAACAAAGACGAGACCTTTTCTACAGGGCACCACAGCATTTTGTTAGCCATGGGAGTCCTGGATCCAACTCCTCTCGGACATAAACAACTATTCTAATAACTAGAATTTTCTTAGTTATGAAGACAAATAGGGTGAACTCAATTTCAAGGGACACATTTTTTATTTTTTGCACTTTATAGTAGTTGGAAAACTTGTAAGTCAAGGTGTACATGTTCTTGCTTAAAAAGAAAAATAAAGAAACACATGGTATGTAAAAGGGGATCCAGTCCAGTTGGGAAGAGGAATGGATTAATGGGAGTGGGAGAAAGACCAGAAATGGTAATAAGAGTGAATGTGATTGGCTTATACTATTTACATGCATGAAGATGTCATAACAAAACCCATTTTATGTATAATTAACACATGTGAGTAAAAATATTTATTTTAAATAAAAAACGGTAAAACATAGGTAAATTGGCAGAAGACAAAAATATGCCTAGTTTTGTAAATTGTTAAATAATGAATTTTCTGAGATGTTACTAAATTCATTGCATTGGACCATGTACAAACATATATGTAAAAAAAAGAGCTCATTAGGCAAAAAGAAAATATTTTTAAAGTTCTCAGATATCAAGTTTCTTTGGAATCAGAATACAAATATTTAATAATCCTGGTGTATTATACATTCACAACCAGAATTCCTATATTATATTGATAGACTGAGGCAAGAAAGCTAAGTACATACCTTCAACTGGGAAAAAATTAGGGCCTATATAAATTCTTAGCGACTTTATATATCAGTCTCATTGTTTTGTTTTATTGTGTTTGCTTTTGGCTTTGGTGTTTTTGTTTGGTGGTGGTGGTGGTGGAGGTGGTGATGGAGGTGGTGATGGTGATGGTGGTGGTGGTGAAGGTGTGGCAGAGGTTGTAGAAAGGAACTTACTGTGTTCTGTTGGCCTAGAACTAACAATGCAGACCTGGCTGGCCTTGAATTGATAAACATCTACCTGCCTCTGGCTCTGTCTTTCTGTTCTTAATGATTTGTCATAGTTCAGACTTCTGTTGCTCGGAAAAATGCCCCTTGACCAACAGCAGCTCCAGAAGAGAAGCAGTTCCTTCCATTTACATGAGAACTGAGTAGGAGCAGAAATGAAAAAGTGTTGTTTATGGGCTTGTTCCTCATGGCTTGCTCAGCCTGCTTTCTTACACAACCTGGGACTGAAGGGCCATGGAGTCAGCACAGAACCCCACCAGACAACAAATTCTCAGCATAAATGAGTTTTATTACCCCAGAGGGACAAGCAGGGTTGAGGGAGGGATTTTCTGGACCCAGCAAAGACAGCATCACATGTTTCTGCAGGAATGGTTTTTAAGTAGAAAAGGGGGAAGTCTGTGATAGGATGTGTTAATAATTCCTGGTTGAATAGGTTAGCCAGTGTCGACAAATAATGAATTTTCATTGCTGGACCTTGGAGTTTTTGTCCAGCATAAGGAAGTGGCCAAATAAGGGAATCACCTTGGTGGCTACCTTTAGGGATGCAATCTATTAGAAAGAGAGAGGGAAGAGAGGAGGGCAAGACCTACAAGTGTTGTATTTGCCATGCTTGGGTCTGTTAGAAAGCCCTTCAAGGACAACTTGTCCAGTGGTGGCACCATCCTCAGTGAGCTAGATTCTCCTCATTAATCAAAGAAACACCCAGCAGACTTGCCTACAGGCATTCCATTGGAGGCATTTTTTCCACTGAGGGTCCTCTTCCTGGAAACTCTATGTTTGTGTCAAATAAAAACCAATCAGCACAGCACCACATTAATCTTATGATTCTGAGACACAGCAATGTAAATAACTTAATTGTTTCATTCTGTAAATTCTGAGAATTACACCCTGAACGTAAGACAGATGAGAAATGGGGAGAACAGCCATAAGGTATGCAAATAGATTAGTAAAGAATAATATACCCTTTAAGTGGATTGGTCATTTATCAGCATGCTATTTTCTTCAGTGACCTGGAAAACAGTTTCAACCCATTTAATTATATTGCCTACTAACATAAGGACTAAAAACCAATGAAACTTCCCATTGAAGAATTTTAAGTTTCTACAAGCTTGCCTTATGCCCAAATATGACATGGAGAGATGAGAGAGCCTACGATGGAAAATTTTGCACTTGTTCTATTATGCAGTGCACTCTGTGTTTCCCAAAGCATGTCTCTCTCAGTGGTTCTGCTTCACGGCACCCACATCCTCATGGCGAGCAATGACATCTCTTTCTGTTATGACTGTCACCATTGTTTTGACTGCCTTTAACCTGTTTGGCAACTTGAGAATCGTTTTGTCAGGATCTGAGCCCATAATGTGGCCATGGTGTGGCCTTTGTTGATAAACTGTTCTCACTTCACTGACATGTTTTCTGGTGTCTTGAATATTGTGGCAATGATTCCACGGTGACAGCTAACAGAGGGTAAATTCTACACTGCACTCTTAGGTGAGAGATGTGGAAGACCTAGGCAAATGGTCTTGCAGGAATGTGGGTGAGTGACTGCTTTTACATGTCTCTTCTAAAATAGCTATCGATTACATTAATTAAAAATACTATCTACCTTATGATTTGTATCTGCTGTCTCTCTTTTTATATTTGTCTGTTTCTCCACTGGGGATACTGTGTTTGTTGAACTGGAATAGTACGTGATAGCCTGAATAGCATTCTACACTTGAGGATATATTAAGGGATAAACAACCAATATCTCTTTGATCTAAAATACCCACAACAGAATAGAGAAAAGTATTATTTACTGAAATTCTACAGGGGCTGGTAGAGAAGTGTTTCTCCAAATCCTGTATCTAAAGAAAGAGTTGATTTATACATTTGTTTTTCTCAGGCTTTGGGGGTAGAATAGGCATGAGAAAAACAGTGGGACACTGTATGTGATTGGAAGCAATCTACGTGTCTACTAATAGAAGATTAGTTTAGAGGCTGGCTTAGCAGTTAAGAGCACGGGCTACTCTTGTAGGAAGTGGAGCCAGGCTTTAAACCCCACAACCTGCCTCCAGTGATCCACTTTCTCTAGCAAAGCTCCACCTCCTATAGTTTTTCCTAATCCTCCCCAAATATTGAAACCCCTACCTTGTATATGGGTATTACAAATCCAAACTCATGTTCTCATATTTGTACAGCAGGCATTTCACCAGCTGAGCCCTCTCCCCAGCCCCTCCTTCTTGTATTCTTACTTTTGTTAAATGATAACTGTATCTGTTTCCAAGCTAGAAGTATCAATTATACTCATACACACACAGACTTATATCAACAAATATGTAATCCCAAGAACAACATTTCCTATGATGGTTAATGTTAATTGTCAACGTCATAGAATCTGTACTCCTACAGGAGACAAGTCCCCAGGCACATCTGCAAGGGACTATCTAGATGAGGTGAACCTCTGGATGTACCTATCAGAGGTTGTCTCGGTTATGTTGCTAATCGAGACGGGAAGACCGGCCCACTGTGGGGGGCACCATCCCCTGGCCTGGGATTGTGGACTGAGCACAAGCATCCATCACTCTCTGCATCTTGTCTACAGATGCAACGTGACCAGTTGTCTCAACCTCCTGCTGCTTCATCCCACCCCCAGCCCTACCACCTCTACCATGATTGATTGATTGCAATCTCAAATTGTGAGCCAAAATAAACTCTTTCTCCTGGGTATTTTTATCACAGCAACAAGAAAAGAAACTAAGATAGTTCTCAAAACCACCCTCTTACTTGTATTCTGACTACCTCCTCTTCCATGATGGCCAATCATTTCACTTGGGCTACAATGAAAGTTTATGGAGTCTCCTACCAGCAACTACTATATGCCCCTAATTGTCATTAATGTCACAACCACTACAATTCAATCTGCACATTTAACCATGCTACTTAAAACCTCTGTGAGCGCTTCACTGCCTATCAGTAAATCCAAAGTCCCTAGCCAGGCATGCAAAGCCTAGCAAGTTGCCACCGTCTTCTTAGCCAACACGGCTTCTAAACACTTCCCTACTGAGCCACGCTTTCCCTCTGTGCCATCTACTCCTTTTTTTTGCATCTTGTTAAATATCTGCACATCTAAGTTGAACCTCCTTGAATGTCTTTGGCATAATGTTGCCTTCTTCCTTCCAGACTTCCACAGCACATGCACCAAACATCCAACAGAGTCTTTGCTGTGGTCTGAATGTTTACACTCCTTGAAATTCATATGTTGAAATACTCATTCATACGGGATTGTTATCAGGAGATGGAGCTTTTGTGGAGTGTTTATGTTATGAGGACAGAGCCCTGTGGATAGACTTAATGTCCTTGTAGGATCCCAGAGAACGCCCTTGTTCCCTGCCATATTAGCAGGCCCACCAGATACTAGAGACCTTTGATCTTAGACTTCTCAGTCTCTAGAGATGCAAGCAGTAAATGTCCTGGCTTATCGCAGCTTGATGCTAAGATGGCACTTTAATCACAGAGAAAGTGGATGTCTCAGTGTCCATGTCCCCATGGGGTGAGAAGTTTCTTGACTATGAACCACATGTGAGTCACGTGTGTGTCTCTGAGCCATGCTTAATCAGAAATGTAGTTGTGCTTGTAATTCATTTGCTAAAGAACAAATTGTAAAAATAAATAAATAAATAAAACAGCTCTCATTATCATTCAAAATAAAGAAAAATTCTGACAATGGCATTTATATGAACGATGTCACCTCAAACTTGGCAAGATTCCTCTGCCCCCCAAATCGAGGAAGACTAGAGTCCTGAAGCTTTGTATGTGGAACTAAGACTCATCATTGATTGATCGCTGATGTCACTTTAAAAATTAAAGTGTGTCACTTCTTTGGAAATTCAATTTCTCTTATTCTAGTCACTGTTTTATAGCATGTATGATAAGGCTCCTAAAGTCATTTCCTAAATCATAAGATTAAATTAAATTGAACTTAAATACCTTAAATTCTTTCCTAAGAATAACATATTGTAACTGCCCAATGTATTTATTAACTAATATCATTTTAAATTAAATTTAAATATAAAAAATTGAATTCCTATTTCAGAGGAGCTGAGTTCAATCCCCAACACATACATGGTGGTTCACAACAGTCTGTAACTCCAGTTCTAGAGATCTGATGCCCTCTTCTGGCCTCTTTATGCAACAGCCACATGTATGGCACACAGACACACATGAAGGCAAACACCCATACACATAAAATACGTAATAATAGTGATGCTAATGACAGAACTTTAAATTTTTAATTATAGAAAATAATACCTTCATTCATACACTCAAAATAATTATTATATAATCTATCACTAAATTCTGTAATCTATATGATCTATTTGATCATCTAGAAATACTGTGAACTACAATTTAAATTTTTTCTGACACTTAGAACATTTCCTGGACAATCTTTCAGCAGACAGAATATTAATCATTAATCCTTATTCTGGCTAGATTTCTGTCAAATTGCCAAAAGCTAGAGTCGTCAGAGAGAAGGAAGCATCAATTAATAAATTGCCTCCATAATTTCAAACTGTAGCCAAGACCGAAGGACATTTTCTTAATTAGTGATTGATGTAGGAGGACCAAGCCCATTGTGGGTGGGACCATCCCTAGACTGATGGTTCAGGGTTCTATAAGAAAGAAGGTTGAGCAAGTTGCAGGAAGCAAGCCAGTAGGCAGCATTCCTCCATGGCCTCTGCATCAGCTCCTGCCTCCAGGTTCTTGCCCAGCTTGAGTTCCTGTCCTCACTTCCTTTGATGATGAACTGTGATGTAGAAACCTAAGTCAAATAAGCTCTTTCCTCCCCAACTTCTTCTTGGTCACAGTGTTTCACCATAGCAATCATAACCCCAACCCTAACACAACCATCATTCTATGATATGGAATTTAGCATATCTTCTTTGCTTTAAAAATATATTTAGCAACTGCACTATATTGTAGAAGAATTTTACTTACATGCTTTCAAAAACTGAATTACAATTTTCTACACAACATTGTTTCTTCTTTGTATTTTTTTTTGAAATTTTATTTACTTTTATTTTGTGTGCCTGGGTGTTTCCCCTGCATGCATGTCTGTGTACTATATTCATGTCTAGTACTTATAGAGGGCAGAAAGTGTTTAGATTCTCTGGAACTGTTAACTACCATATCGGTTTTGGGAACTTGAGTCCTCTGGAAGAACAACTTGTGTTTTTAACTGCTGAGCCATATTTCCAGCCTCTCAATAGTGTTTCATTCAGTGATATGGCCTGAATGGTCAATTTTATTTCTACAAAAAAGGTAAATAAGGGCTGAAGAAATGACTCAGTGGTCAAAAGCACTTGCTACTGTCCAAGGGACACAGGTTCAATTCCAGTACCCACAACATGGCGGCTCACAACTGTCTGTAACTGCAGTTCCAGGGGCTCAGACACCCTCTTCTGGATTCCACTAGTTCCAGACTTGCACATGGTACACAGACATATCTGCAGGCAAGACACTCATGTACATAAAATAAAAATAACAAAATGTTTTTAAAAGAAGAAAAAGGCAAACGAAAACTAAGCTGATGGTTGCTTACTCAATATTAACTTCCCTGCTACCACAATTCTGCTTCACTCGGCAGCATCCACCTACTCATAAGGTAAAATATTATCAGTATTTCCCAACCTCCTGGCAGATGGGAATGGCCAGAGACACAGAACAAGCCAACGCCATGAAAGAGTTTATGGCTAGAGCTCCTAATGAAGCCCCTGAAAAAGAGAACTTGGCTCAGCTAACATAATCACCTCTGTCCTTTATTCAACTTCCTTTTTTCTTTTCACCTTGAGAAAGCGACTATAATGACTTACCAAAGTCTTGGCCCTGAAAGCCTAAGTCTGCATGGCCACCAACAACTGGGCTTCCTGTTACTTAAGAAAGTAAGTCCCTAACTTGTTTAAGCTGGTGTCCTATGAGCTCTCTTTTCAACTTGCTGCACTGAATAAGTGAGAACAATGGCATATTATTAGGGCCTTCTGTCTGCACCAAGGAAAATCATTGCTCTTCACACATGAAATTTTGTTCATTATAATGCTTTATGAAAAATCATTAAAGTATTTCAACTTTGTCAATATGCAAAAATCCTTTTATGAGAGGGTAATCCAAACGAAGAGCACAGGATCCAGCGTGATTGGACATAAGTGGAAAGCGTCTTCCACTGGACCTTCTGCAAGGCTGGTTATAACTGACCAGTACAATGGGACAGAGGGGGTTGAAATACTGCAAATGCAAAACCAAATTATCCTGTGGCTTTTGTAGCACTCTTAACAGTCATTTGTTAACTAGTTCTTAACCTCCTCTGTAACCATTAGATAAATCTCTTGGAATGTATGAACAGACCCCCATTTCCCCACTGTCTGAAGGGTTAAGATTGCTATCAGATAGCACTTGGGGCTCAAAACTGAGATTCCAACTTTATCATAACCCATGTACTGAATGTTTCCCCCAATGCATCTGCAAAGTTCTGTTACTATAAAACTTTATCAAACTGTTACTACATTGGAATATGGGATGTGAGATAACCTAAATTTTTGTTCCCAGGACATGATCATTCATATTTAGTCCCAGAACACAATATCTCATACCCCCTTTGAGGAAGAGTTGTGCTGTTTTCATTGACATAAATAACAGAGAAGTCGATGAAGGAAAAGAAAGCCATCCATCAAAGACAGATTCCTTTGCAGTGATGAAAAGATTAAGTCGAGTCTAACCGAGCTGTTTCTGAAACAATGATAAGGTGAAGGAACCTAAGGAAGGAAAGGATTATGAACAGTATAGCTGAGACATTGAGGTGGCTCAGTGGGTAAAAGTGCCTGATCCCACGCTGACGACCCCCAGAAGTCACATGGCAGAAGGAGAAAGATGACTTCTCAAGTTGCTAGCTAGCCTTCATCAGTGCACCCTGGTTTTCACAGGTACACACACATACACACACACACACACACACACACACACAATTAATAAGTGTGAATTTTTAAAGAATAGTCTTTGAATATTCCTATAAAAATACAAAAGTATTCCTAGAATAATAAAAAAACTATTATTTGTTCTATGTATCACATCTATAAATGGTGACATCATTATTTTGTTTGAAATGCATTTATTCCCAGAAAGTAAGATGTTACTCATGAATAAAAATTCACACATCAAAGATTTTGCACTCACTCTATATTTGTTGAATGTTTGCTAAATGGCTGCTATGCACATGACTCTATTCTCAGCCCTGCAGATAGGGTCGCACATAAAATTACAAAGCTTCTTTCCTTAAGGAATTTACTGTCTGAAGAGGATGGACAGCGATAAACAAACAAAGATGCATGATATGGAAAAAGAGAAAGAAGGAGAGGCAAGCGCATATGGAGACCACAGTAGCTACCATACCCAGTAAGAAAATAATGCATGTGAGCAGAAAGAACATTCCAGGTGGGTGACAGGACAGAGGGTGCAAGCAGGTCCCTGACACAGGGAAGGGGACCTGGAGAGCTTAGTTGGTGTCCATATCCCAAGTCGCTGGTGTGAACACCAATTTTCTGTCACACCTTAAACTATAAAACTTTTAAAATTCAGCCATGCCACAAAATACTCACCTTTAACCTTCATGACTCCCAATGACATTTGGGGAAGCGAAATGGAAATTATTCCAAACATACCTTAGATACCCAATATCTTGGTGATGACCAAATAAAGGAAAGATTCGAGTTTTCAGTAGTGTTTTGAAACTTGTGCTTGCCAAGTTTTTAAAAGGACAGTGTACCCATATTTTTAAAGGAGGAATTCCATCTATGAAATGTTTTATAAAGCAGAAAGAACAGTGGAATGCTTGACATATCATGAAAAACTCACTCCAATTCACTGGATAGAAAGAACTATATTTTCAAACTGTTACGACATTTTTGGAGATAGCATCAAATAGTTCTTGTACTTTTTAAGTCTCGGGTTTCAAAAATAACTGTGTTGCCAATATTAAGTACTAGTCTAAATCTTTAGAGGATTTTTATCCTGTAATGCAGTAATTTTCTGAAAGAGTATTGCCTGTGTGAAAAAAAATTAAGCGCCTGTCTCAATTTCGAAACATGTCTGAAGAGAGTCCCTTGAAGGATAGTATTCTTCGGGGTCAAAAATAGCAGCTTGCACTTTGAAATGTATATTAAAATGGAAATTTTGTTTTGATAGACTTTATGTCATTCCCACTGCCCCCTCTGGAATGTAGGTATAAATACTAAAGTCAGAAGCATTAAAATTTTACACTCGTTGCTCTAAAAATGAATGGATCTTGCTGGCCCGTATGCTCGAGGTGAGTCATTTATCCTCTTATTCTCCCACAGAGAATTTGATTGCATCCAACCACCCAGCTGGAGGATTCAGCTACCTTTGGGAAAGCTGCTATCAGAGAAGCATCTCCAAAGAGCCCCCTGCCCTGCCTGGCTCGAGTGTGGCCTGAGGTAGACATCACCACCTCTTCACAGCTGAGAGGGCCAGAGCAGGCATCATACCACTTCCTTCCAGGTACAGCTGACATTTGCAAACGTGCCCTTCTAGAAAGAAAGAATGGATTTTAACACTTCTAAGCTTATTTTCTAAGCTTCTTGTGTTACATCAGTCATCTTTCCCTTATCAGTATAATGAATATATGTTCATTATATTGGTAACTTCAGTTATGTCAAACAATAATTTAAACAAATGGACCGATATAGGCCTACAAATTACAGAGTTCTAAGCAAGCAAACTATGACAGTTTTCTCTTACATAGATTTTTGTCTTAAAAAAATATTGATCACATACACTTGTCCTGTATTTGCATTTCTGGTAATGTTCCAACTTCTCCAAAATTATTAACTGATTCAGTCTTCCATCTCCAGGAGGTAAGACAAGACAAAGAAATCTGAGCAGGACAAAGCTGATGCGCTCGCTCAGCACCACACATCCGGGACATCATGGAGTCGGTGGTGAGGACGTTGGAGAGTCGTTGGTGAGCGCAGGCAGTGTGAGCTGCTTCTCCCGCTTTCAAAGCTGTGCTACCTTTAAGGAAATTGTGGCTAACATGGGACGAACTGTTAACCCACATTTGCCATTATGCATGAAGCAAGGCTAGGCTACTAGAGAAGAAAGGAGCTTACTTACTCAGAGATGGGGAAAGTATGACAGAAAGGTATTAACCCTACAAACTTGTGAACAATAGCCAAATAAGACAAGGCACTTTGTAATGCATCTTAGTTCAGAAGAAACACTTATTGGGAAAAAGGTTCAAACTGAGAGTGGGATGTGGCTCCAGAGAGAGACTCTGCCTCAGAACAACAGCAACAACAAGGATGCCTATGGAGGATGCTGTGGGTATGTGGGCTCTAGGGCTTTCTGTAGGAAAGCCAAGCTCTGCTGACAGAAGAGCAATTTAAATCCACTGCAGAGTCAGTTCTCCAACAGGAACTGATCAGCTGAGGATCCCTTTCTTGGGGCATATGAAATGTCCTTAGTGCTCTTTCATTTATTTACATATTTAAATTAAACCAACTACCACTGTACTTGCCCCTGAATTTTCTTTTCTTTAACTCCAATGTCAGAGAAACTGCCTTCAACTTGCCCCCTGGCTTCTGATGACCATCTGTTTACAGAATCAGAACAGAACATTAGAGCCTATTTTCCATCCGAGGTCTAGCACTGACATGCTGTGTGGTCCTGAAAGTTACATGAAATCCCAATTTCTGCCAGTCATGGTGGAGAATCTCCACAGCTCTAGAACTTTGGAACCAGAGGGAGGAGATTTCCAGTCTGAGCATTTAAATGCACAATTCGTTCATAGGCAAACCTTCTCAGCAATCCCAGTCCATTTTTGTCTTATTGGCTGTTTCTTTAAATTAAAAAGTTAGGGATAATTACATTTTGATAATCCCTGAGCCACTTCTGACAGACTAAGCCTTGTACACATCAGAAAATGACACTTGTATAATATAACTGCTTGTAAAACAAAACTGGGGATTAAAGCTATAAGCTTTCATTTTAATGTTCAAATACATAAAAGGAGCCAAAATAATAATGCAGATATCCTTTGTTACTCAGAAACTGCTCATGTAGAATTTTGAAGATTACAGAACTAAAAACTCAGGGAAAGGCCTTGGAGTGAAATGACAATGAAAGCTCTTTGTTGGATTTTGCTCTATTATTTACCCATAAGGAGCACAACCTATTTTTCAGTAGGTTTTCTGCCTTTTAAAAATAGTCAATTAGAAAATGCACATTAGGGCTAGCAGCATCAATACCCGTCACTAAAAATGCTGCCCTCGGAAAACTGGCTTCAGTCACGCTTCCCTTCATGAGATCTCTTCTTTTTATTTTGTCACAATGTCTAAGAACATTGAGATGCCGAGAGATTGGAGGCTGTCAAAAGGGAAGTCTGCAACTATGACAAAAGGCTCCTTGGTACAAATCTGGCCTGTATGAATAATGTCCTTGACTTTGGCTCACTCTTTCTACATTCATCCTCTCCTGCTGAGTCATGCTAAAGACAGTCCAGGAGTTCTTTATGAACACCTAGCTTTAGTCTTTTACAATACGTTACTAGAACCTGACCAAAGAAACAGGGATATCTTTTAAAACAAAATCTTCCTATTTTGCTTTTGTGCACATAAAACCCAAACTACCTTACTCCTAGTACCCCATTCTACAACTCCAGCTGCTCCTTATGGATTTTTTACCCCCAAAAAAGTATGGATCAGATTTCCTTGTCCATTCACTTCATATCATTATCCCAACCCTGAGTGAGCTGAAGAGATGCTCACGTCCTCATTTCTTCCAAAGCCCACCAGGCTGTATGAATGACAAGACTTCTTTACAGTCTGCCTGTCAATTTACTGCTGACCTGGGAAGAAGAATCAAATTCGTCTGTCTTCCCCATAAACTATGATCCATAAACTGACAGAAATTTTTTTTTCAAAAAAAACCCACAAAGATGAGAAGTAATGAAAATGGGGACATAAATGGAGGTCTTTATACAAAGGGTATGACTCTCCAGGCAGTGTTCTTAACTCTTCCCACTTCTCCTACACAAGGTGAGCACTACAGATAAGAAACCTGAGATAGCAGGGATAGAAGAACGAGATAAAGATCTGGAAGCAATCAGAGACAAAACCTACATCTCAAGAAAAGAGGGCCCTCCAGGCAGTGGTGGTGCACACCTTTAATCCCAGCACTCAGAAGGCAAAGACAAACAGATCTTTGTGAGTTTGAGGCCAGCCTGGTCTACAAGAGCTAGTTCCAGGACAAGCTCCAAAACTACAAAGAAACCATGTCTTGAAAAAAGAAAGAGAGAAAGAAAGAAAGAAAGAAAGAAAGAAAGAAAGAAAGAAAGAAAGAAAGAAAGAAAGAAAGAAAGAAAAGAGGTCCCAATGTGTTCAGGAAGGAGAAGCATAATGTGCACAATACTTCAAAGTGCATGATCTAAAGGAACTTCCGGAGGCATTACCATCCCTGACTTCAAACTCTGTTACAGAGCTACAGTAATGAAAACAGCTTGGTATTGGCATAAAAAACAGAAATGTTGGCCAATGGAATCGAATCGAAGACCCAGATATTAATCCACAAACCTATGAACACCTCATATTTGACAAAGAAGCTAGAAGTATACAATGGAAGAATGAAAGCATCTTTAACAAATGGTGCTGGCATAACTGGATGTCAACCTGTAGGAGAATAAAAATAGACCCTTATCTATCTCCATGCACAAAACTCAAATCCAAATGGATTAAAGACCTCAATAAAAATCTGACCACACTGAACCTGATAGAAGAGAAAGTAGGAAGTAGCCTGCAATACATGGGCACAGGAGACCACTTCCTATGTAAAACCACAGTGGCACAGACAATAAGAACAACAATGAATAAATGGAACCTCCTGAAACTGAGAAGCTTCTGTAAAGCAAAGGACACTGTCATTAAGACAAAAAGGCATCCTACTGAATGGGAGAAGATCTCCACTAACCCCACATCAGACAAAGGTCTGATCTCCAAAATATACAAAGAACTCAAGAAACTAGACATTAAAATGCTAAATTACCCAATTAAAAAATGGGGTAATGATCTGAACCAAGAGTTCTCAACAGAAGAAGTTCGAATGGCCAAAAGATACTTAAGGTCATGTTCAACTTCCTTAGCAACCAGGGAAATGCAAATCAAAACAACTTTGAGATACCATCTTACACCTGTCAGAATGGCTAAAATCAAAAACACCAATGATAGCCTATACTGGAGAGGATGTAGAATAAGGGGAACACTCATCCATTGCTGGTGGGAATGCAAACCTGTGCAACCACTTTGGAAATCAGTGTGGTGGTTTCTCAGGAAATTGGGAATCAACCTACCTCAGGATCCAGCAATATCACTCTTGGGAATATAGCCAAGAGATGCCCAATCATACTACAAAAGCATTTGTGCAACTATGTTCATAGCAGCATTATTTGTAGTAGCCAGAACCTGGAAACAACCTAGGTGCCCCTCAATGGAAGAATGGATCAAGAAAGTGTGGAATATATACACATTAGAATACTACTCAGCGGTAAAAAACAATGACATCCTTAAATTGGCATGCAAACGGATGGAAATAGAAAACACTATCCTTAGTGAGATATCCCAAACCCAAAAAGATGATTATGGTATGTACTCACTCATTAGTGGACCCTAGCCATAAACAAAGAACATTAAGCTTATAGCTCACAACCCTAGAGAAGCCAAATAGCAAGGTGAACCCAAAGCAAAACATATATAGATCTTCCTGGAAATTGGAAGCAAACAAGATCGCAGACAAAAGGTGGAGGCACGGGAATGGGAATAGGGGTGTAGGTAGGGGTTGGAGGGTAAAAGGGAGAGAGGGAGGGAGAAGGGAGAAGGGATGGACTGAGGAGAGCTTGGGGGAGTGAGAGGGTGGAGATGGATGGAGGGTGGATATTTGAGAAGGGAATAAGATATCTACATTAAGGGAGTCATTTTAGGATTGGCAAGAGTCTTGACTCTAGAAGGGATCACAGGTGTGCACGGGGATGTCCCCAGCTAGGTACTTGGGCAGCAGAGGAGAAGGTGCCTGATCTAGCCTTGTCCCATAGTCACATTGATGAATATCTTGATCATCACCATGATGGGGGAGGGCCTTGGGCTTCCCACAGGGCAGAGTACCCTGCCCCCTCTTAAGGAAGCAGGGGGAGGGAGGAGGGTTAGTGGGGGAGCGGGAGGGGACTGGGAGAAGGGGAGGAAGTGTAAATTTTTTTGAATGAAAAATAAAAGAATATAAAAAAAACAAAGTGCATGATCTATAGTATGGATATGTCAGAACAAGAATTTTTTGCTTGCACAAGGACTATGCACTAGTAAAATTTTTCCAGTAATTTTCTAAAACCTTTAAAAGTCTGCATTACTTTATTCTCTTCTACATCACTTGGCAGTAGTGAGGAATGGGTGGTTTCAATTTCTACTATAATAGTGAATGAGAGAAAATACCAAATGATGGGACAACCTAATTATGGTACTGCCATAATGCTGATTACCAGGCTTATGGCACAAGAAGATAGAATAATTTTCTATAACAAAACCTGAACAACAACCACCACTATTCTGAAGCCAGGAGATATAGGTGGGCTAGATGTAGTTCTCCCTGCTTCCTTCCTGGGTCACCTGCATGCTCTGTGACCTTCATTTTCAAGGATCAATCACCCAACAAAACTAACTCCTTTGCCACTACATCTGTGGAATTACTGCAGCCTTCTAGCCAGTTGTAAAGACTTAGAGCCTTAGCCATCCCTATTCTTGGTAAGGACAGAAGAGAACAGTTAGGCTCCTATCAGTGAACATCAGCCAAATGAAGACAGCAAGTGGGCAAAGACAGTTTTCAGTGAAGAACTGAATCATATATTAATGAGGATGTAGGCAGTCCCAGGGCATGGCATACTCAAAAACTCAATGAGGACAAAAGGTTGAAAAATCACAGAAGCCAGAGCTGGGAGCATTCCTTGTTTGTCCACAAATTCTCTGCCATGAGAACAATGACTGACCATGCCGTAGCAGCGGGAGAGATGGCTCAACAGTTAAGAAAACTGGCTGCTGTTCCAGAGGAGCCTAGTTCAATTCCCAGCACCTTCATGACAGCTCTCAACTGTCTATAACTCCAGTTCCAGATCTGACACCCTCACACAGACATACATGCAGGCAATACACTAATGCACATAAAAAATAAACAAATGTTTTTTTAAAACAAAAAAGAGATACCATAACATGTGTGTGTTTGTTTTTAGAATACGCCCTTGAGCCATATTCTTTTCCCCACTTCCACTGACTTCCGTCCTATAGAGGTAGATTATCTTCTTCTGGTGGAGAGTTTGCTTTATTTGTGTCATAAAGACTCACTTCCCTCTCTTCCATCTCATCTGACAGTAGTGGGGATGAACAATTTCTTTTTCTATTAAAATAGCTAATGGCAGAAAATTGCTAAAAAGAATGGTCAAAAAGAGTGGAAGTCGAAGGTAGTTAAAGCCCTTACAAGCAGGTGCTAGGCTTGAATCACAAGTAATTCCATGTCTGCATATGACTGAAATGCTATGTATAACAAGGGCCATCTGGGTGTTTCAAATGAATTCAACATAATTGCGCTAAAAAAAAAATCATCCCGGCTTTTATTTGTCACAGACATCGCAGTGCATTGTTGAGATGACACTACAGTATTTTTTTTTGTCTTAAAAATGGTTGTTAATCTCTGAATGAGGTTCTTATGCTCTCTTTCCCACTGCCCTAAGGCAACACCCGCCCACAAGGAATTCCTGGTCCCAGACACAGGAGATGTCCCAGCAAGGTGCTTGCTGTTTGTAACTACAAACAATCATGAGACATGCAAAAATCATGAGAAGGTTAAGGAAAGTCTTCAGTATGAATGAGAGAATAAAACAAATGGGCAGAAACCACCACCCTAGATGAAAATACAGAGAAGGACATGACACCAAACTCTGCAAGTAATATCATAAAAGACGGAAGAAAAGACAGCAATAATTTTTAAAGCAAAATCAGAATGAAGTTTTTGTCTCACAAAATGTAAAATTCATTAAAAAAAAGGTTCTATAAATTAAAACAGAAGAATAAAAATTAAATGTCTTTAAATGCTCTGAAAGGTGATGGTGAAAGTTTCCTAGAAAACAGGTCAAAAGATCAAGAAGCAGAAAGCTTTTTTAAAAGATAAAATATTTTAATGAGTCTTTCAGGATATTCATTATCTGATTAACAACAGGAAAAGGACAAGAGGGAAAATCGAAAGGAAGGAACTAATCAAATCATTCAAGTAAATGTCCTAGAAGTAAATAACCTGTTTCACATTTCAAGGCAAACTAAGGTATACAATGGTGTAAATACACACATGCATGTACACATTCATGCATGCACACACACACACACTTAAATACACATATAAAAGCATACAAATGCCAAGATTTATCACTGGGTAATTCAAAACACTGATGAAAAAGATCACAGAAAAATAGGAAAAATATTAAATACATACAGATATAATCATACATATTACACATATATGATTTGTAAGACATGGGAAACAACGGATTTCTCATCAGCAGTGCTATAACCTGAAATATAAGAAATAAATTTTTTGAACATTCTAAATGATAAACACTTTCAATTGAGACTGCTATAACAAACAAATATAAATGCAAAATATGAATATAAATCAAATATAAATGTAAAATAAAAAGTTTTTTCAGATATTCAAAAAAAGTCTAAGAACATATTTTTCAAGGTTTGTGTTTTAATTCCCTGCTAAAGAACGTGCCCTTGTGATACAAAGCTATGAACAACAACAATAAAAGACAAGGGGATAATCAGACATCGTGATGGCTGCAATAGAAAGCAACTTAAAGTTCATGCATCAGAAATTCTATGTGCCTGTGTGTGTGTCTATGTGTCTGTTTGTCTGTGTCTGTGTGTGTCTGTATATCTGTGTGTCTGTGTGTGTCTGTGTGTGTTTGTATGTCTGTGTCTGTGTGTGTCTGTGTGCCTGTGTGTCTGTATATCTGTGTGTATCTGTGTGTCTCTGTCTGTGTGTGTATCTATGTGCACATGTATGTTCTGATGCAAATGGAGGTCAGAACATCAGATTCCCCAAACACGGGAGTTACAGGTGGTTGTCAGCCACCCAATGTAGATGCTGGGAACTAAACTCGGGTCCTCTGCAAAAACAGCCATCCTTTTAGACCAAAAATTTCAATTTTAAAGTAGAAAGTGCATATACAAAATATAAAACAACCCATTTTTAAAGTTTTTTAACAAATTTGGAGAAGTTAGACTCTCAGTTAAGTTAACTGCTCTTCTAGAGACTCTGAGTCCTTGCCCAACATGGAGTTAGGCAGCTCACAACTGCCTGTGACTCCAGATCCAGAGATCAACACCCTCTTTTGGTCCCTGCAGGCACCTGAATACATATGCCGCACATACATGCACATAAATAAGAATGAAGATAACTTTAAATCAGCTTACTGCTCTCTGTTTAACACTATGTTTCTTCCACTAAGATCCCATTCTTCTTATTTCAACCTCTCTTAAAGGCAACATGGTATTGAATTATAGAACATGAAACAAAACAGTCTTCAAATATGAAAGAAGCTAGCTGTCTGTGACCAAAAATAGTGATAGTTTACTGTTTGCTTAGCATTTTAAGGTATTTTTCTTTTGTTTTTATTCTTCTCTCATATATTACATCCCTACCACAGTTTCCCCTCCCTTGCCCCAGTCTCTCTCCCCACCTCTCCTTTCTCCCAAATTCACCTCTACTTTGTCTCCCCTCAGAAAAGAGCATTGTCTAGTTGGGTTTTTAAAATCATTTTTTGTTTATCCTCAATTAATTTTTCTGGGTTCTCAAGTTGGTGATGTGACAAGAGAGATTGAAATTTCACTATAGCAAGCAGTAGTGGCGCACACCTTTAGTCCCAACACTTGGGAGGCAGAGACAGGTGGATCTCTGTGAGTTTGAGGCCAGCCTGGTCTACAGAGCAAGTTCCAGGACAGCCAGGGCTACACAGAGATAGCCTGTCTCAGAAAAAAAAAATCAGAATCCTTCAGTTTACATTCAGTATGCAATAAATAGCTGTGTCAGGGCTGGAGAGATGACTCAGCAGTTAAAAGAGTGAAGTGCTGTGACAGAGGTTGTAAGTCGATTTCTACTATAATTGCAGCTTCAGGAGACCCAGTGCCTCTGTCAGAGTCTGCATGCCCTGTCATATGCACATACACATATACATACATATAATTTAAAACAAAATAAATCTTTAAAACAACTGTGTAGTCTGCACGATATTAAGAGCTTAATGGAGCATAATTTATGTGAAGTTGTTGCTCCTGGTGTGAAAATTCTTGACAGTGTTACAGAAAAAGTTATCAAGGAACTTGTAATGGTTCATCCTCATTGTCAACCTCACTGGCATTAGAATCCCATAAGCGATGCTGATGCGGAGAATGACTGGTTGAGAGCGGTAGGGATTTGTTGCTTGAAAGCCATCCTTTGGGCAGAGACTAACAAAGGCTGTGAGATTCCTGTGATTAGTACTAGAGTCCTGAAACAGGAAGCCGATCCCTGAGGATGGCTGATAGGGAAAATGAAAGCGTGTATTTCTAGGATGAACACCAGAGAGGAGAGAGAGTAAGAAGGGCAGGGAGGAAGATAACTTGGAGAACAGAAGGTAAAGATAATTGAAGAGAAAGGAAAGGAAATGGGAGGATCTCTCTATTAATTACTTTTCTCATGACTGTAATCAAACACCTAAAGTTGGTGGTGGGATTTAGTTTGGCTAGCAGTTTAAGGAAACACAGTCTATCGGACACAGTGACTGGTGGCCCCATGGTAACAGTATGTTGTTGTTGTTTGTTTTCTTACTCTTTTGGCTCTTTGCTCTTTGGGGAGCCCACCACCCAGCTACACATAGAGGCTTATTATTACTTAAGAATGCCTGGCCTTAGCTTGGCTTATTTCTTAACTTAAATTGCGCCATCTACCTTTTGACTCTGGTCCTTTCCTTTTCTTACTTCTATAATCTATCTCATACTCTTACGCTATGGCTGGCTGTGTGGCTGGGCGGCTGTGTGGCTGGGTGGCTGTGTGGCTGGGTGGCTGTGTGGCTGGGTGGCTGGGTGGCTG
>PVIU01026932.1:0-21237 GCA_004026605.1 Ondatra zibethicus | reverse complement strand
ATATTGTTTATTGTTTGTAATTTTGCATTTGGTGTCTGTTCCAATTGTATATAGCTATGTTGGGTTTGGATTAATCCTGTTTAGACAGAAAGGGGAGATGATGGGGGAAGAGCCACTAGCCAATCACATCAAGTTGGGGTGTGGCTACTGGGACCCCAGGTAGAAAATCGGGAGAACACAGGTATGCACTCTCTCCATGCAGTGTCCGCCAGAGGGATTGGATCGCTACTTTGTAGAGTGAGTTCCCTTTTCCTTTCATTAAAAATACCTGTTTCTATTGAGCTGGCTTGGTTATTGATTTGTGCAGACTTAATAATTCATCGACACTAGGATCCCACCTTCAAGAATGGTGATGTCTATAGGATGGAATAGTGACAAACACCAAAGAAAGGGATTCAGTATGGGAGTAAAACAAGAACATAGGAACTCAAGGCAAGCTTTGTTGGCTGATGATTGCTTCTGATGTTCTTTCTTCTATGATGGTAGAGAAATGTAACAGACACACATGCATTTTCTGGTTTTATTTAGCAAAAGTACAATAAGAAAAAGAACATGAAGAACACTGAATGTTTCTATCACCTCAAGAAACAACCAAGTCTGTCACCTCTACAAATTATGTTCCCAATACAATTTCATTTAGAAACTGGATTATGGAAGTTAAATTAGGGCATCGGTGTAAGCTTTTATCAGTGGGATTAACTCCTTTAAGGGAGACTCAAAGAGCCCTGTTGCTGTCACATGAGGATTTTAGAGAATGGTGTTGGTCTGAAGGCCTGAAGAGAGCCCACATCAACTTAGCCATGTAAGCAGTCAGCTTCCTCAGCTTGGACATTTATCTTCCAAAACTATGTGAAATCTGTCATACTTACTGTAATGACCTTTTATTTATTCTCCCAACAACAAAATCTCATTCTCTGAGGTATATCTGCTTTCCTCATGGTCTTATGGTCTTAGTAGATGAATTAATTTTGTGTGTGTGTGTGTATGAGAGAGAGACAGACAGAGAAAGAGAGAGAGAGATCAATCCCTTGTCATTTCTCAAGACCCTGAGGCTACTTTTACATTCTCTAGTTCCCAAAAGCAAATGGTATTTTTAACGTTATTATGGTGGATGGAAAGAAACTTTTCAAGATCTCTAAAGGGACTCTTTGTACTAAGATCTCTCCTTCATTTCCACAGGGAACTGATAGAGTTAAAGTTCTGGCAATTTTTGATTTCATCCGTTAATAGCTGCATCTACATAGTCAGATCACTGTTGTCCTGTGACCTTGTGGCTATTCAGGAGGTGGCAGAATCACCATTTTAGGCATTTTCTTCACCTACTGAACAGTAACATTGGAAAACAGCACCAAGCAAATGCTAAGAAGCAAATATATATTCATGATATTGTCACTTCCTTTTCCCACATGTACCTTTTCTGATCTGTTTGCAATTGACTATCTGACTTTGGGTATTGTGGTAACTTAAATCTGATCTCCCCATGACACACATAAATATTTCTTGGTCTACAAATTGTGTGGGGACTTCCTAGGTAGTGATAAAATTTATTACTACAGACCCTCTGATCAATAAGTAACCATGAAAGATTTATCTAGTTAAGAACATCCTGGCATCAAGTGGAGTAAATACATCTTCTTCTGAATTTGAATGGCTACTGAGAGTACTCATTTCATTAGCAGCCTCTGTTACTGTCCAGTGACCTGCAGAAATCAGTCATTACAACACTTTCTAGGTATTCTGCTTTTATACTCATCAACATACTTGTGAAATCCAGTTTCTATGTGTATTCTTACCAGGCACATTGTGTGTGTGTGTGTGTGTGTGTGTGTGTGTGTGTGTGTGTGTGTGTGTGTGTGTGCAAGCACGTGTGTGCAAGTGTCTTTATCTACAACAATATATCTGCCTATCTTACACTTGGGAATTTTTCTGTATGTACAACTCATCTGGTATCTTGACTTTTTAAATTGAATTTTGTTTTTACTTTGGTGGGAGGTGTATATGTGTGTGTGTGTGTATGAGCCTTGTTATGTACACATGTGTGCACCGGCCCACAGACCCAGAAGATGGAATTAGATCCGGACCCCTGGAGCTAGAGTTGCATGTAGTGGTTAGCCACCTTACATGAGTGTTGTACTGAACTCATATCCTTTGAGAAAGTGTTGAGTGTTACTAACCCTTGTGCTATTTCTCCAGCCCTCTGATCTTTTTAGAAGGACCCAGAAATGAGTGGCGATTCAGTCACTGCACCAGTCTCACCTCTATATTTATAGAGGGTTTTGCAAATAAACACATAGCAAAGCTCCTATGATTGTCTATTGATAGTATGTTAAAATGATTTAGAAATTAATTAAGCAGCACAGTTTAAGTAGGAGACTGGAGTGTGGCTATTTAGTATACTGACCTTCATTTACCCTCTCATTCTCTGATTTAGCAACATAAAACTATATTCTCCATTTATGCTGGCATAATTTAGCAAGACTTTCTAATATTTTTTATTCATACCCCTCTGTTTTAGCTTTAACCCTGTTTCCTGAAATACACAGATATTTGACTAACATTGTAGGCTGGGAGTCAATATGTATGGGAAGGAAATGACAGCATAGAGGATGAATTTCAGTACGCAAATAGCTAGAAACCTCTAGAGAGATAATTATGGAAATAACCTCACCCAGCTTCGAAGGCTACGGAATCTCATGGGAAGGTGGTATCCTGGGACTAATGCTTCATGTGCTGGTCTGCCACAACACAGTCAAAGTTGTGTTAACATGGTATATTCAACAACATTATGAACATTATGTATTTGCCAAACAGAAGATGTAAGAGGAGTAGACCCTCCTGTTCTGGGGCAGCACTGGAAGACTCTAAATTTTAAAAACAGGTAGTGTCATGAAATAAGGGTATGCACATGTGCTTTAGAAATAATAAGAATATTTAAAAGAATTAACTAAAATTTTTGAAATAGATAGTTGTTGGGGAAGAAGAACCAAAGTGAGGAAGATAATTATTGTTTCTAGCTGTAATATATTTTTAAGCCACACATGGAGGATATGGTAATTCAAGTAAAGGCATAGAGAGGTGTGTTTAGAAGTATGTATTAATGTAGCTATTGTAATTATTCAACCACAGATAAGGCCGCACTTCCGAGTTCTAAAGGCAGGCACATGTGGGCAGACCCTTGGGAACAAAGGGCCCCGCGTGACCCACATGCGCGCATGCGTGGTTACATCCATGTGTGACTCAACTAAAACCCTTTCACACATGAGTGGGTCACCCATCATCTGCGTCATGGGCTTGTGATGTAGTCACACCAACCCCCTGTTCACATGTGCTAGACAGCTTTTAAAAGCTGGATGTGCCGTTTTGCTCTCTCTCTCTCTGCACACTGTTTCTCAGGCCTGTGAATACCCCCCAAATAAACTCCTAAGTGGGTTTGTTTGTGTCTTGTGTTTTCTTCTCACTCCCGTCAGATCATTACATTGTTGCTGAGATTGGAGAGACTTTCCTGCTCCAGTCCCCTCTCCCGAGGTTGGAATCAAAACTGGGGATCTTCTCAAAAATGACCACGTGTTCCATATGCCTGAGCACGATCTCTCCGAACAACACTGGCTTCGATTGGTGAGTTTTCCCATTCTGGTCAACTTAACCATTTCTTTGAACCCAAGGAATTAGCCATTGAGCTCCAGCAACCCTTTGGTGTTTCTAGAGAGAGGGCGACTGCCCCCAACCATGGTCTTCAGAGGCCACGGCTGCGCCCTTCGCTGACAATCATCTATGGATTGCTTCCCTTAGTTAAAGTTGTGTTTGAAATGGCCTGGGGCCAATCTACCCACAACTGATGGCCCAGGGGCCCTCAGATCCTTCTTTCTCTTTTTTTTTCATTTCTTTTCTTTTCTTTTCCTTTTTCCTGAGGCTGCTCAGAGTGGCCTCTGGCCTCTCTGGGTTCAGGTTACCGACCAGATCCATCCAGGCCTTACCTTCCCACTCATGGCTTGAGAGGACACCCACACAAGTCTTGCAAAGGTCGCGCTGATTCACACCCCACCCACAGTCAAGAGACGTGTTACTGTGAGCCTCCTGGTGTCGCTGTTTTGCAGGTTTTCACAGCTTTGACCATAGAAAGCAAACCTTCCAAACCTATCAATCCAGCTCCCCCCCTGGGGTGCCTTTTAGAGGCCCTAAAACCTTAGGCCTTAATGCCCTACTTACAGATTTCCACACTTGTCCATCTTTGTTAAAAAAAAAAATGGCCTCGTTACAATTTAGATGGCAGTCTAAAGTGGCTGCCTAATGGCACCTTTAATCCTGACATTTTATGGGAACTTTCTAACTATTGTCAGCACACAGGCAAATGGAAGGAGTTACCTTACATTCAAACCTTTTTCTATTTAAGCTCTAAGTCCAAGCCCTCTGTCCTTGCAAGCTGTTCACCTGCTCACATGTTCCTAGCTATGCCATCTGTACCTGAAGAACCCCCCACTTCTTTTCTGGACCCAGTTAATGAACCTCCACCTTTTTGACCTCAGAGGGAAGCTATCCCCATTCCCTCAGTTTCTGCTCCTCTTCCTTGAGCCCCAGCTTCTACCCCTGCCTTTTTAGCTCCTGCAGCCCCAGCTTCCATGCCAGTTCCTTTACCTCCTGCTGCCTTGCCACCTCCCTCTGCTTGCTCTTCAGCTCTCTCTCTGCCCCACATCTGCTCCGACAGCTGTTAAAAAAACTAACGGAACCTATTGTCCGGTTCAAGACCTCTGGCTCATTAACTCCACAGTGGTTCCTCTTCATCCTGTAGTGCCTAATCCTCACACCCTTCTATCCACTATTATTCCATGAACCTCCCACTTCTCAGTTCTAGACCTCAAGGATGTTTTTTCCTCTATTTCTCTCAGCCCTCAATCTCAAAACATCTTTGCCTTCACCTGGACTGATCCTGACACTCACTTCTCCACACAGCTCACCTGGACAGTCCTTTCCCAGTGATTCCAGGACAGCCCACACCTGTTTGGTCAGGCTTTCATTTCTGACCCTCTCACTGTCTCTCCCTAAGTCATACAGTATGTGGATGACATTTTACTTTGCAGCCCATCATTGGAGATTAGCAAAACTGATACCTCCGCTCTTTTAAATTTCCTGTCCAAAAGGGGCTATAGAGTCTCATCTTCTAAGGCCCAACGGTCTACCCCTCAGGTCATTTATTTGGGATTAACTATAATTCCAACCCAAAAGGCTATTATTCTAGATAGAAAAAAACTAATTCAGTCCCTTGCAGTTCCTTACACAAAAGAAGAGGTTTTATCATTCCAAGGAGTAGCTTGTTTCCTGCTTTTGTGGATTCCCTCTTTTTCTCTCCTCACCTGCCTCTTATAGAAGGCAGCTCTTGGCTCTCTGCATGAGCCCCTTCTCCATCCTGTTACTAAACCCTTCCAGAAACTCCAGCAAGCCCTTATCCAGGCCCCAGCTCTTTATCTTCCAGATTTAACTCACCCCTTTTCTCTCTATGTAGCAGAGAAGGAGGGATATGCCCTTGGGGTCCTAGGACATCAGCTGGGACCTTCTTTTGCACCTGTAGCATACCTGTCAAAGAAGATGGACCTTACCATTCAGGGCTGGGCCCCCTGCATATGTGCTTTAGTGGCCGCTGAGCTTATTCGTGAGTCAAAAAAACTAACCTTTGGGTCACCCACCACTGTCTTCTTCCACCACAATCTGTCCCAACTCTTAACTTACCTGGAACACAGATGGCAGCTCCTTTTTATCTGATGGGACCCTAGAGTAGGCTATGCCATAGTATTAGATACTGAGATAGTGGAGGCACAGGCACACCCTGCCCAAACCACTAACCAACAGGCTGAGTTGATAGCTCTTACCTGTGCTTTCCAGTTAGCAAAAGGACACTCTTTAAATGTTTACACAGACTCCAAATATGCCTTTCATATCCTCCTGTCCCATGTGGCTATCTGGAAGGAGCATGGGCTTCTAACAACAAAAGGAGGATCCGTAACTAACTCAGGTTGAATTATGGACCTGTTAAAAGCCTCCCATCTCCCCAAATCTATAGGAATTATTCACTGTCATTCTCATTAGACCCGATAGTTTCATTATTTCCAAGGGAAATGACCAGGCTGACCAAGCAGCTAAAACAGCAGCATTCCAAAGCCCAAACCTACCTCAATCACCTTAGGGGGTTCTTACAGTACAGCCTACATTCTCACAGACACCCCATGACACCCAGCAAATTCTGTCCTACCTACATCAGCTCTTTCATCCTAATAGCAAAGCTCTGTTTCATTTTGTTAATGCTCACCTCCAACCCACCACTGAGGACTTAAAGTTCTTAAAAGCTATCATTGCCTCTTGTCAAATCTGCCAAAAGTCATATCCCAAGACCAAATACTGTAGCTTCCCTTTTCCACCCACCAGGCCAGGGGCTCCCTTCCAGGAACTGACTGGCAGCTGGATTTTACTCATATGCCCATGGTCAGAAGAGTTAAATATCTCCTGGTCTTGGTGGATACAATGTCTGGGTGGATTGAAGCATTTCCCTCCACTAATAAGAGGGCCCAGGCACTTTCTGATGTTCTTCTCCAAGAAATCATGCCCCGGTTTGGAATTCCAACTTCTCTTCAGTCAGATAATAGCCCAGAGTTCAGTTCCCAGATTTTCCAAATTTTGTCCAAGGCTCTTAACATCCCTTGGCATTTTCATGTCCCATACCACCCACAGTCTTCAGGGAAGGTAGAACTAACTAACTGTCCCTTAAAAATTGTTCTCGTTAAAATGTCACAGGAACTTCACCTTGACTTTTGCCTCTGACCCTACTAAGGCTTAGGGCTCTCCCAAAGGCCCCCTTTTCATCTCGCCTTTTGAACTCATGTATGGGCGACCTGTTTTAACCCCCAGGCTCTCACCTAAAACTTCTCCCCTTCCTGATCACCTGCTTACTCCTCTATTATCCCATCTACGCTCCCTATTATGGGATTTCACTGACCACTCATTACCTCAACCATGTGTTAATTCATGCCCACCATCAATTAAAATAGGGAATCAGTTATTATTTTCTCCCCTAGACCAATGCCCCTCACCCCTTTCCCCTAAATGGCAGGGCCCCTTTAAAGTAATTCTTGTAACTCCCACAGCTGCCAAGCTAGAGGGACTTCCTCATTGGATTCACCTGTCTCATCTTAAAACTTTTACTCTTCCAGCTCAAGATACCCCCTCATATGCAGTAACCCAAACAGGGCCCTGTTTCCTTAAGTTCCAGAGGACATCAAAATCATCCACTCTTTCTCCAGTTCCAAAAAAATAAGTCTCATCCTTACTCACATCTCTTGTGCCAAAAACTCCATATACTCTTCCTTTTCCTCTTTCTCCCATATACTTTACCAACTTCTCTATATACCTCCAATGTCATGCTTAAATTTCCAGTTAACCACTCAGCTGTTATTACAGGAACCATCATTAAACATAGAGCCAGAGGTACAAGGACTGTCAAAAGCCCAAGCAGTAAGAAACAATAATGAGTTTGTAGCCCCAAACTCTTAAAAAATCATAAAACAAACTTTAACATAACAGGTTGTATCACTGACTGCAGCAGTGTTTCCTGGATGTTAAGGTAATACCATGATGCAAAAGAATTTAGTTTAGGTAAAACATTAAAGAGTCTAATAATTATCCTTTTCAATAGTTTCCTCCTTCTTCTCCCTCCCACCATCTTCCATTCTATTGTTGTAATCATAAACTTTTAATATGTCTAAAATTTATTTCTTTTCAAACATTTTTTATAAGCTCAAGGGAGCCAATTGGACCTACCTAAATGGACCAGACTCACCCAGAATAAGTATGATTTAATTCTTCCCTTGTCATTCCTGGTCTCAGGAATCCCTGAAAGAAATCTCCCCCTCTGTCTTCCATCTTGGGACTCTCCTCTGTTAATCACTAGGATCTAAAATTTTTTTTAGACATAATTTTTTCCTTTCCAGCATCTTGTGTGGTCCAAGCTGCCAGCCAACCAGTTCCTCAGAGCCTGGAAAATACAGCAGTAATAAACCAACCCAGGTCAAACATCCCAACTCCTCGACACCCACAAAGTCAGTGTGAAGCAGTCATGAGAGACCTTATGGCGCTCCATTCCCACCCATTAAGATCCCCAAACCACCCAATTTTTTTTATAATAAACAAAAGGGTGGAATGTAATTATTCAGCCATAGATAAGGCTGTACTTCCAGGTTCTAAAGGCAGGCACATGTGGGTGGACCTTTGGGAACAAAGGGCCCCATGTGACCCACATGCACAAATGTGTGGTTACCTCCATGTGTGACTCAACTAAAACCCTTGCACGCATGCATGGGTCACCCATCATCTGCATCATCGGCGTGTGATGTAGTCCCACCAACCCCCTGTGCACATGTGCTAGGCAGCTTTTAAAAGCTGGATGTGCCGTTTTGCTCTCTCTCTCTGCACATTGTTTTTCAGGCCTATGTGCACCCCCCAATAAACTCCTAAGCAGGTTTGTTTGCATCTTGTGTTTTCTTCTCACTCATGTCACATCATTACAGCTATATTAAATGTGGAGAATTTGTTTTCTAAGATTTCCATGAGAAAATAACACAGCTTAGGTGTCTTCACAGACATCAGTTTCCCCATAAATTTATAGTTTCCCCATCAACCTGTCTATACATTTAATCTTTTCAAAAGTGCATCAAATTTTATTTTGGATACTGGGTAGTTATCCAAAGTAAACAAAGCAAAGCAAAATGAAACAAACACAGATTACTAGAAATGGGTTAAACTAAGATGCAGGAGTTAGCCAATAAGAAGCTAGAGCTAATGAGCCAAGCAGTGATTTAAATAATATAGTTTCTGTGTGATTATTTTGGGGCTGAGCAGCTGGTAACCAACAAGTGGCCTCTTTCAACAGTGAGGAGTTGGAGGGAGGATACCTGGGAAGGGCAGTAGAAGGGAAGAATTGGAGGAAGAAATATTTCAATTTAAATCATACTTGGGAGAAAAGAAAAAACCCCCAAAGAAACAAAACAGCAACAAAATCCCCAATCCAAGAATGGTGGTGAGTATTTGTAATCCCACCCTGGGAGGTAGAAGCAGGGATGTTTGAGTCTCACTGGCTGTCCAGGTCAGTTTATATTTAAATGACTGGTCAGTGGGAGACCCTTTCTTAGTAAAGAAGGCAGTCAGTTTCTGAGAAATGAAGCATGAGATCGGTGACTTTTGTCCTTCACAGACACACACACACACACACACACACACACACACACACACACACCAAGAGAGAGAAAGACAAAGAGAGACAAAGACAGAGATAGACAGACAGACAGAGAGCACAGGGGGAAAGAAACTTGGAGCCCATAGAAGTTGACAGTATACATTATGAACCTTCTATTAACCATCCATATACTTACATAATTATAATCAATTAATTACTCTCTCACATTGCACTCTACCCAAAAGCTCATAAAATACCTAATAATACAGTTATGATGTTTTCTGTTTTAAGAGGAATATTTAACTCTCCCAAGACCTCATCTCCTCACTAAATGGGAGGATAGATTTTTGTGTCTGTCATTTACTTTATATTCCTCAAATTCAGAGTGACCGCTCCACACAGGGGCCATTTTCACTAACTTATTGTATATGTGTTTCTCAGTTTCAGAGACTTTAAAGGAAAGGCAGGGTGAAACTTCCTCCAGACTGGTAATAACAGACAGTAGTTATTTAAAAATCAAGTTACTTTTAAAAATCAGCTTCAGACAGTGAATTTTTATTAATTAAATTTAATCATTTATTATACTTTCCTACTACAGTTTTCCTTCTCCCCCCCATCCACTCCTCCTCTGTTTCTGTTCAGATAAGGGTGTGGTGAATATTCCTCAATCCTTTCTGTGTCTTCCCCATCTATAAACTAATTAGGAAAGAAGGAAAAATTACACAAAAGAGAGAGTGATGTGTTTTCAGGTCTAGAAATCTGGAGATTAACCATGAGAATCTCTCAAATTCTTAATTATATTGCGACTTCATCGCCACTTCCACTATAGAAATACTTGAAGGACTTCTATGAGTTTTAGGCTTCAAATTAATAATGATTCAGATAATTAGCAGAAGAATAGAGAAGCTTAACTAACGGCTTGGAAGGATGAAGTCTATAGAAAGAAAGAGAAAACGTTAGTGAAATTGTCTTCGGGTCACATTAGTGTTTAATCAACACGCACTGGTTAATGGATGGAGAGGTAAGGCTGACTGCCTTCATAGTCACAGGGACTGTGAATCCGAAGTTCATATTTCAGTAGCAGATAATGTTTTAAAAGTCCAATAACACCTTCCAGGAGTTTCTGTCATTCGGAAATTAGAGACATAGATTATAATATGGTGAAAATTAGTCCTACTCTGGTGAACCTAGAGTAACAGTCCATTAAGTTCAGAATCTGAGCTCTGTAACTGACAATTTAAAAACTTTAAGCATCTAGATGTGAAGTACCATAAGCCTTATTTTCATTCTAAAAATAGAGCAAAACTCTTTAAAACAGCAAATCAGGGAAGTGCTGCTCTCCCTGAGGGAAGGAAGATTCTACATCACACATTCTCGCATTAGTGCCTTTAATGCCCCAGAAAAGAGTGTGACTCTCAGCCTCACATGCTGTTATACAAATAGCATCTTTCTTAAGACTTTTTTTGAAGATTGTTCTGTAACCCTTGCAGATCCCTACTTCCATCCAGGCATCACACCAGCCAATAACTGCTTTCTTTCCTGCTTCACAAACACATTTTATCCAGGCTTTATATGAAGGGGGGACATTGCAGTCAACCTTGTGAATGCATGCTGAAACTGGCATGATGTTCTGTTATTGTGCCCACCGTATCTGTTCATTACTCACCTCCCCACAAAAATATGCCCCTAGAGCAAAGGAATATTTCTTTTCATTAAATATTTACTTTCTTGTTTGTTTTGCAGGGTTATAACCAGTACTTAGCCTGACATATTTTAGGCACACAATTAATTTTGGAGAATGAATTAATGTTTGAATAAATGAATGTATTTGTCTTTTTACCCAGTCCCATTAACTCTGATCAAAACCAAAATTGCCAGTTATATGGACCCTTTGTGGCACTAGGGTTTATATTCATGTTTGATGTTCATACATACAGATGCCCCATCTGTAGGTGATGTGCTACATGAACAGTATCCCAGTATCAACAGGGCATCCCATCATTTCCATCCTGTCTATCTGCAGAGTTATAAAACCTACCTCCTTTCTCAGTCTCGGTCAGTTTGTGAAGACCAAGACCAAGGTGCCAGCTAATTGTGTGTCTGGGAAGCTTAATCTATGCTCCGTAGGGAGAGGAACCTTCCTAGTTCCTCCTAGGAGTCAGAGGTAACTTAATTTTTAGACTCTTTGTGTGGGCATTAGTCACATGTAAGAGAGGAATGTCCTGCAACATAATCACATTCTACAGGTCTCAGCTCTCATCATCATTTCAACATTTTGGTTATAACACATTAGCTTTAGAAGAGCATGTGCTGCCCATAACACATGTCATTCCCACAAAGACACGCCACCTGAAGGTTAGGGACACAATGGCCTTGAAGAGACAGAAGAGCATAAAACTCTGGGTGGTACAGGTAAGATATGTAGTAGTAAGGAAAGTTGGTCACCACTGCTTTCCTTCGTCTGTTGAAAGATCCTTCTTCATCCTGCATTGTTAACTCCCACAAAATTGACATTTGTCTTTTATCAGGGCTCCCGATCAGAAAATGAAAACTCATGTCATAGCCTCAGAAGCAACTTCTGAAGACATGATTCACAAACAAGAGCTGCATTAAGAGAGTGCCCCATAGAAACAGCAAAAGATCAGGTAAACCTGCATAAGAAAAAGGATGAGATGAAAATGCTTGTGCATGTGCAATCTTGGCAGTTTTGGCAAAGGTGCACTCACCTGGATCTGCCCTTTGTACCTCAAATTTATGCTCACCACACAATGAGAAGTATGAACTCCTATATATTTCCTGACTTCTGCATAAGACAGCCCAAGAGGATTTTGTGGGCTAAGAGAAATTTTCTGAAAAATAACTAAGCTCCCTGAATTAGGGAATTAAAGCACAGAATATGGATCCCCTCCATTTCCTAAGTGATCAACACAAATAAAATAAGTAATCAACCTACAACACAAATACTCTCTATGATTTAAGGAAGGAACCACAGACAACTTTTATCCCAAACCCAAAAGGTAAAAGTAAAATTCTTTTTCAACAGACTGCTTTAACTCCTCTCTCTCTCTCCTCTCTCTGTCTCACGCTGTCTCTCTCCCCATCCATCATCTATCCATTTATCTATCTATCTATCTATCTATCTATCTATCTATCTATCTATCTATCTATCTATCTATCCATCTATGCTCTCTAGGCAGGCTACCAATACTGCTCAAAACATTGACCTGCAGCTGATTTGACAGAGATGTCCAAACACTTGACACTGAAGAATAAAATAATTTGAAATTTTCATGCTTAAAAACAATGCAGCTGGGTTACAAATGCAGTTTACTTTTAAGACAAATGCATTTGTAAATAAAGCAACTTTTGTTTTAAATATACAAATTTGTGTTAGGCAAGCTGAATGTGTTTGTTGGAGCCTGTCCTAGAATGGAGAATTCTAGAGTGCTAACATTTGTCTCTTCCTTAAGGCCTGTGGCCCATGCATCCATCACCCATGTTACTGGAAGCTGCAAATAAAAGATTCAGTCCTGTCTGGTAGAACACTGTTGACATGGTGACAGTGAGTGTTTAGGATGTAAGATCCAGATAGTCACTATTGTACTTTGGAGTTCTGGGATTCCAGGGTCACTTCTAATATATGAATGCTTTATAACTTTAATATTTTCTACATATGACTTTATTTGGTGAAATAAAATGTTTTGGTATTTACCAAGCCAACTTCTGTAGTTGTTTTATTTATTCAAGGAAAATAGTGCTGAGTATCTATTTCACCCACTCAACTCCTGGATTATTGCTTCATAACAAGAAAAAAGATGCTATGTGTAGAAGGGGAACAAACTATGTTAGTGGCCTCAGCAGAATGAGCCCCATGAATCTATGAATTAGCACCAAGAGGAGTGCCCAAGGGCGGGCCGGTTCTCTGCTGAGCTGCAGGCTTTTTCTTGCTGCTTTAATTCTGAACCAGGGCATTATCTTTGACATTTTTGGTTGAGTGGTATTTTTTCTAGATAGTATTTGGGGATTTAAAGTAGGCTAAAAGGCTTTTTGAAGGATGGGGAAATGATGCTTTTATGTTTGTTATTTCCATTGCTGCTATTATTGAGAAAATTAGCTCAATACCAAGAGAAGAGAACAAACAACGCAAGATTACTTTCTATGGTCTTAAGCAAGACTTCTGACAGTTTGTTGTGCTCTGCATCACTCCAAAACAGAAAAAGAAAAGATTCTTATTTCTTCAAATAATAATATCCAAAATTAACTGGGAGAGAGAAAATTAAAAACATAAGCTTTTATGAAAATGCCTAATGCTAAATATTAGTTAACTATATGCTTTTATCTAGCAAAGGAGAAATTTAAATAGCAGGGTTTATAACTCTTTGCACTGGTTTTGACAAATGAAAGCAAATTCACAAATAAGCTCCTTAAAAACTCAGCAGAGACTGCCAGAGTATATTATGGAAATCCAACATGGTAATGATTCAGGCATGTACAGCCTCAGCCTCACTGCAGTGAATTCTACCAACACTGAGAACGATAAAGGTATTCATAAATCAAAAGTGTCCATGAATGTTCCCAGGTAGCTTAAAATATTATGTAAGCAAATTAAGTAAAAAAAATCATTTCAAAATCTATTAAGAATAAATTACCTATCCCTTTTTATAAAGGACAAAATTTCAATCTGTAACTACATCTTCCTGCGTCTCAGAATAAAACATTGTATAATCACAATTGTTAGAAACTAATAAAGGAAGTACTTTCCTTTGTTTTCATATTTTTAATAACGTAAAGCCTCTATCAGGTGTATGGAAGGAATATTTTGGAGGGAACATGCTTATAATCCTTTTGGGACCATAGAAAGTAATTTTGTGTTGCTTTTTTCTGTTCTCTTGGCATTGGAGGTAAATGCATATACACATGGGTATGCTCACATCATTTTGACAGTTTATATTTGTGAAATTCTCCCTATTTCTATGAGTATTTATTTTATTAAGGTTTATTTTCGGTGATAGTAACATACAAATTCTGGTACCTCATTGAGATTTCTAGTATAATAATATGCTTTCCCAACATTGCAGCCATTTTTTTTTCTCTTTGGACATGCCGTGAAACTTTATAGAAAACATAAGTAAGTCATTGCTTTTGTCCAATCTTACAACCTTAGCCTTTTGATTAAAATGTCTGCTCTATTCATAAGTTAATGCCATTATAAGTATAGCTGGATTCTCATCCACTGTTTTGAGGAATTTCTCATCAGCAAATTTCTTTGTAATTCCTCTATAAATATTTATTAATATATAGCATTTAATCTTCTGTTGGCTTTTGCTGTGAGTATGACGTATTTACTTGTTCTTTTATATATTTCATTGAATATGCCTTAGTTTTTTTTGAAATTTATTCTTTGATAAACACATATATGTATATAGTGAATTTTGAGCATATCATTTCCATTATTGTTTATTCCCCTTGCATGTCTGTTTTTTTTTTTTTTCTCAGCCTACAGAGTTTAGTTAGAATTCCTCACATGAGTATGGGATGTGGTCTTACAACCTAGAAAATGGGGACAACGCTACTGAAGAAAGGTGACTTTTACTTCCTACCAGCCTCTTCACTCATAATTCCTTAGCTAAGGGTTGGGCCCAGAGGTCCATCCCTTGTTGCCAGTGGAATGTTGACTGTCTCCGTCTTTCCAGGCTTGTGAAGGCACAGGAGCTCCTGTGTGTTTGTGGTGCAATGGCATGTCATTCCAAGAAGACAGCGTTTCGCAGCACTGTTCCTTGTGTGCTTTCCACTTTGTCTTAGAGATTTCCCTTGAGCTCTGAAGATGGAGGAACTGTCTCATTTAGGGATGATTACTAAGCAGTCATTTATTTTGTGCACTTTGACCAATTATGAGTCTCTGCTGATTCCTTCTCACTGTGAACAGAGACTCCTCTGATCAATGCTAAGAGCAGCACTAATTCACAGTTATGAACATCAATATTTAGAGGACAGGATGGTACAATGTCTACCTAGCAAAGCAATAGTAGTAATTTTCCCCATAGTGCCTATGCCTTCCCCATCAATGGCTGTTGAACAGGCTTTTAGCAGTGGTTAGTGCTGAAATAGTCAGGCAATTGCTCCAGTAGGCACATGCTGCCTGGCAGGCTGGAACTGCAGCACAGGAAGAACACTGCAGGGTAAGATCACGGATGATTTTCCTCCACGTGGCCTTTGTTATGGGTCTGAGGTGGTTCAGAAAGTCACCAGCCTCACCACTGATACATTTTAACAAAGAAAAGGCTTTTATTCAGATACTGAGGTTAGCACTATAAAAGTTCTTTTGCCCAGAGATTTTACACTTTTAAATATGAATGATAGCCATCACATCTTCCATAACATTTTCATCACTATGAAAGTACCAATCAGGGCAAAATCTTCCATCTCAATTACAACTTCATCTCTTTATGTCCTACAAACAAACAGTGTGATACCTTCAGCAATAGTGTTGTTCCTACTTTCTTTGGGCATCTAACATATATGGTAGCGTACCTTTGGGACCACCCTGGAAAACAACTCTTAGGAATTTCTCATATTGAGATGTTCATTTAAGAGTCCATTACAATTGTTTTTCCACATCTTTTGTTCCTTTATTTTATTGTTTGACTGAATTCCAACATACAAAAATTGCTGTAAGGTGGAAAAGTTATTTCACTTATCCATAGCATTTTGGAAATATTGGGTTTTTTTGTTAAAAAGAATTATCAAACATTGTAGTTCTGTTCACACAGGATAATACCATGTGAGACATGATGTGATTGAAAATGTCATTTTTATTGTTTTTATTGAGCTATATATTTTTCTCTTCATTTCCTCCCCCTTCTCCTTTTACCCTCTCCCATGATGCCCACATTCCCAATTTACTCAGGAGATCTTGTCTTTTTCTACTTCCCATGTAGATTAGATCCATGTATGTTTCTTTTAGGGTCCTCTTTGTTGTCTAGGTTGCTTGGAAACAAATATAATATATACTCACTCATATGTGACTTTTAGACATAAAGCAAAGAAAAAACCGGCCTAAAATTCAAGACCCCAGAAAGTATCAGTTTTAACTGCACTTGACTGGCCACACATATAATACTGCATTCACTCTCTTCTATATGCTTCACTGTTAGAGTAAGAAGGTTAGTCAGGGACAATTGTGAAGTAATACTGATGCTATAGAACACGGTGCATCAGAAACTGAAAGACCAATAAAAAAAATCTATATTCTAAGGGAGAAAAGCAAAATTAACATTGTACTACAATGGTCAGGTTTCAGCATAAAATTTTAAGTATCCTTAACATGAAAAGTCAAATAATAGCTAAAGTACTGGCTTCTATTAATGGAGATCTTTAGATATTTTATAAAAATATATTCAGAGGTAATAACACAGACATAGCAAGAACTAAATAACCTGACACTGCAAAGACTAGGAATGGAGGAGGTAGTGGAGAGTTGGGTGAAATTACTCCAGATATCATCTGCAGTGAACTCTGTGCAAGGAAGTTGCTCAGTGGATTTATTTTCAGTGAGCAGTGGAATAAGCTCTAGTGATCAATCCCACAGCATGGAGAACATGTTAATAATAATGTGTTGTAGATTTCAAAGCAACTAAAAAGTAGGCTATACTAAAAGCACTACAAAGAACAATGATACATAAAGAAAGGTTAATTATCCCTATTTAATTATTCCACAATTTAACACTGCTTGATATTGTGCTCTATTAAATATGTAAAATGGATATTTGACAATTCGAATAAAATTTATTTAAAAATTTCAGATTCCTGTCATGACAGTTTTTTATTATTTTATTTTCATGATGGATAATTGAACATTGTAACATAGATTACAGACCATGAAGGACAAGGAAGATATGTTTCTACAAGCATCATCCTTTCTTAAATTTTTTGTAATATTCAAAGTCAGGTATACTCATGCTTTTTATACTTCAACAAAGATTCAGCTTTTGGGTCATATTAGACAACTGTTATCTCTGTAAGGAGCAAACACTTATTTGCTATGCATGCAGGCATGTAGAACAAGCTCTTATAGAAGGATCCCTCACAAACACAAATACCCTGAAGATGCTACATTGCCATCAGAGAGAAGAGTCTTATAAATCCTCAAAAAGACAAAATAGTGAGGTCACTTTCCAAGAAGATATGATATCTTTAATGTACAATAATAAAATCACAAAGTTAAAAGTGATATTTTGTTTTGCTATTTGCTTATTGCAGTAGTTATTGCTTAATTAATACTTATTGCCTAAAAGGGGAGGATTTTGAAACCTAACAATTATAACTCCTTAAGTTGACTTCCCACTCCCAAAGAGAGACATAAAGTGGAGTTTCCCATGGGAGCTGCGTGTCAGAATGTTGTGTCTGGCTTTCAGGAGAACTACTAACTCAGGAGAAATTTTTTATGGGTTGAGTTGCCCATTTTGTACAGTTCAGGTGAAATTAGAGAATTCAGTCCATGTGAAAATCATAAATTATCATTTTAGAATGATTTTCTATTTTTCATTGACTTCATTTAAACTCACAAAAGTACAGCTTGATCATTTTCATCTTTGAGGCTTTTGGGCACATGGACACATTTATGACTTTAATGGAGAGACATAAGGCATTTTTCCATATTGCCAGTCTGATTATACTGTGGGTAGATATTTTTCCTTTTTATATTGGTATAATTTGCGGTATATTTTACTGTGACCATACAGTTTCATGGAAAATAGATTTGGAAATTTGATAAATAGAATAATTAATTCCTAGGAAAAAATATATGTCAATCTTAAGTGTCTATCAATCTGGTATCAATCTTATAAACAAAGACAACTTCATTTGCGGATGCTATTTTGGTTAAGGATACTGAGATTTAGAGATATTATTGGTTTTCTGGGTGGGTCCAGAATACTTTCACAGATTCTTATAACAGAAAGGCCAAAGTCAGAAATGGTGATGAGAAGACAATGGGAACGGAGACGGAACGGTGACTCTGAGGACAGACGCAAATGCAAGGGTGGAGGAGCACTAGCCAAAGGACACAGACAACACCCTAGCAGCTCAGAAATGCAAAGTGAAACAAACCAGAAAATACCAGCAATAAAAGAGCAGATTCTTCCACTTGATATTAGTCCATGGAAACGATTGAGCCCATGAGCTCTGATATCATAAACTTGTGTTTTTAAACCATTTCATCTATAATATTCTCTTACAGGAGCAATAGAAAACTGACAGAAAACTGAAGTCTGGGCCTTAGCTACACTGTGTCCCTGGATTAATTTGCTCTAACTCAGTTGAGTGTTTTCTCGTAGCACAGGTAATACTTGAAAGTTAACAAAGTTATGATGTCTAATATTTTACATTGGTTAATCAAAGGAAGTTGGGATTGAGCTGGGTGATAATTCCTCTCTCATCTCTGGAAAGGCTGTCAGTAGGTGTTGGGGTTAAGAATCTAGAAGAAGGAGAAAAATGTGAGCTCTGTGGGATAGGGCTCTCTTCAGTTCCTGGCGATGCCTCCTACTGTGGTTTCTCATCACTCCTGCTATTCTTGGCTGTTAAAGAAATCAATCATTCACCACCCAGACCATTCTTCCTTTTCCTTTCCCCAGGGTATAAGTCCCTGTGTGAAGTTCAATAGGGAAGACTCTGATATGACTGGGGGAACTGCTTTCTTCACTCAGCAGAAAACAGTAATTTTGAGATCCAGCTTCACTGCATCATCTGATTCTAGTAAGCAAATCCTCTGAATCAGATTTTTATCATAAACATAGGGACTATGTCTACTTTAAACTTTATTACACTTTTGTTTTTAGGTTGAGAAACTTATGTGAAGAAAATGATTACAATATTTTATATGTACACGAGTTAGAATTTGATGACATTGAAAGAATTCAGATGTCTGTCAGTATAGTTCAGCATAAGAACACATGCATGGCAAAGCCCTAAGCCTCAGTCTGAGCTTTAGATTCCACATCCTCAAAGCTACATCATAGAGGAATATGCAAAGCCCCAAATATTGCATGAATTTTTGTACAGCAAATATTGTTATGAATATCTTCTGTATACAAATTTTATACACTATTTAAAATATATTTTTGATTCTGTGATTTTTATGTGATGTCCTTTACTATTTGAATCTTATACTTTTTCATTTCTAAGACTCATCTAAAATAATGCTTTATATTCTCAGCCAAAAACCAAATAAAACCCAATAATAAGCCAAGCAATAGCTTTCAATGCCCAAGGAAATTTACAGTGTTTTCTCTTTCAGAACTTAATGAAATTATGACAAATCTGAGATTTGAGAGAGCTATCTCTGAGCACATAGCAAATAGAAAACTCAAGAACCAGAATTAATCACAAAGGACAGGATACAAGCCCAAAGAACAGAACTTTGTCCAGCATAATTTTATTTTGTACCAGTTCAGATTTCTCCCCTCCTCTCCTCCTCTCCCTCTGTTCTCGGAAAACAGTGCATGAAGCTGGTGGGAGAGCAGCATTACTTGTTTGCTCATCACTGTGCACTCTTTTTCCCTTTGATAGAAATCTGCAGCATTTAATACAAATTGCTATGCTTAATTGCAATTTAAATTAACTCAAAACAACTGCAGAATAATCTGTCATTAAATGAAAAGTTATTGTGTAGGTAAGCATGAAAATGGATCAATGGGAGGCAAATATATTTGTGCAACAAATTCATCATTAGATGAATGGCTGTAATGTCTTATTTTCTTGCAAAGCAACAACTGGTTATTTATTGGATCACAGAATAAAGCACAACTTCAAGGCACAGTTCACTTTCTGCTGGTGAGATTTGCAGTAGACTGTTGCTTACCACAGTATACCTGAGGACAGGAGCCATTGGTAAAAACAGTCCCATAAGAGAGTAGACATTGCTGTGACTGCTCCAGACACCTATCCTGACGATTGTTGAAGCACTGGTGTGGTCAAGTGTAGTGAATGCCTGTACCTCTACATTAGGAAGGCAGAGGTAGAAGGATGGTCACTACTTCCAGAGGAGCCAGGGCTACATCATGAGACTTTGTCTCAGCTGAAAAGATAAAAATCAAAGTAGAAACAAAAACAAGGGATTAAAAAGTCCACCTTATGTATATGGTAAAATAATGGCATATGTGGTGCAATAATGTGAACATTAGAATGCTTTAGGAAAGATGAAAGGTAATGCAATGAAATACACCTAATCATAGCTTTATGTAACTGAAAATTATACTTTTTCAATTGTTTCTAGTTTGTGACAAGGAAAAGTAACCTGGTACTTTTCAATTTTCTTAGGAACTAAATGCTGTGGCTTTTACTTGCTGAAATAAAAACCTGCTCAATCATGTATTTTGCCATATTCTAAAACAAAAATACAAAAACCAAGGATGGTAATCCTCCCTTCAATTTTTTTGTCCAGGTAATCCGAGAAACTCCTAAAACAATATAGAATATTACTGTTGCCTGTGGTTATACCTCAGGCGGTTGAAGGCAAATTCCTTTTGCTGGACACATTGCTTGGATGATTTGAGCTGGATCTAACCTGAAAACCTCCTTCCCTAAATACTAGCTTTCATAGTACCATAAGGTGCTATACAAGCTGCCAAGAGAAGAAAGCAATTGGCAGATCTATCCAGCTATGACACCTATGAACCACAGACCAGCATGGTGAAATAGCCTTAAATGTGCAATGGTGGCACTAATATGTTGGAAGTAAGAAATCCAGAATACCATCCTGATAAAAGTCCTAGAGAATGTAGAGAAAGGGGTCAGGATCTGAATAGAGAATTCTCAACAGAGGATGTTCGAATGGCCAAAAGATACTTAAGGTCATGTTCAACTTCCTTAGCAATCAGGGAAATGCAGATCAAAACAACTTTGAGATACCATCTTACACCTGTCAGAATGGCCAAAATCTAAAACACCAACGATTCCCTATGCTGGAGAGGATGTGGAGTAAGGGGAACTCTCATCCATTGCTGGTGGGAATGCAAACTTGTGCA
>PVIU01026931.1:0-21242 GCA_004026605.1 Ondatra zibethicus | reverse complement strand
CCCCTGGCTTCCAACTTTTGCTTGATGATCTTGTTTGCTTCCAACTTCCAGGAGGTTCTGTGTATGCGGTGAAAGTTGGCAGATGGAGAACCCATCAACAATGACACCAGGACCTATCTCTTCTGCATGTATTATCTTTGTGAGAACCAAGTCTTTTTGAATGCACTCCTTCCTAGGCCAGGAGGGATTGGGTGGGCCTTGGACTTCCAACAGGGCAGGGCACCATGCCCTCTTTCAAGGAAGAATGGGGAGGGAGGAGGGGTGGGGAGATAGTGGGAGGGGACCGGGAGAAGGGGAAGAAAGGTAAAAATTTTATTTCTTTAATTATGTTTTTGAATGGAAAAAATAAAACAAAACAATGTATGGAAAAAAATGTACTCAAATAAAGCTACAGTAAATTAACTGGAATAAGAAAACAGCTTATTTAAAAATATACTTCTTAATTTATTCTTTGGTATTATAATATAATTACATCATCTTTGCTTCCTCTTTCCTCCCTACAAATTCTCTTCTCTCTAGAAAATTAACCATCTCTTTTTTCTTTAGCTGTTGTTACATATATGTATATGTGTATGTGTACACTTATGTACATAAGTACAATCTACTCAGTCTGTATATTACTTGTATGTATGTTTTCAGGGTTGACCATTTGGTCCTGGATATCCAGTTGGTGTACTCATCCCTGGGGAAGATTATTTCTCCAACTCACAAAGTTTTTTAGTTGTTTTTAGCTCTTTGCACAGGGTTAAAGGCCTATGAGCTCAGGGATCAGTGAGAAATGTGAACTGGAATGATTGTAAGTTCCAGAGGAACAGAAAGTTTTTTGTGAAATTGTGTCTGCTAGGAATGTCAGAAGCTAAGTCCATAAACTCTCATCCACATGACTGTCTCGACACAAACTGAACTAGGAAGATGCCAACAGGCCTGCCAACGTGGAGACAGGAAGCACATCATTCTTAACAGCTTTGTAAAATATAATCATTCCAGTTTTTTCAGCTTTGAGATATATGTTGTGTCTTTGAAAAGTTATAACATATTATAAAACAATTTGGACTGTATCAAACAACTAATACATTGCGATCTAAGCTTGGAAACAATCATATTTACTTACTACAGCAAAAGGATGAGTCATAACTAACTCTAAGGCTGGGAAGATAACTAATGATACAATGTTCACCACCCTGCCCAAGGCCCTGGGTTCATTAGTGCCCAAAGAAGAAAGACATAAACAGTAAAAATAAATAAACAAGATTAAGCAACATTCATAACACTATAAAGAAAAAAATCATGATGCATAAATTTTATTTTCAAAACATAAACATCTTTATTTTTCACATAAAAGAAAATATTATATTAAAACACATTGTTCTGATAACAAGAGATGCTTGTGCTCAAGCTTCTGAAATAATTAATATTGCATTATAGCAAATGAAAAGAAGCATATTGTTGATGTGTTAATCATCATGTCATAGCTTACTATTAATTTTGACCTATCAAAGGAGAATCAAAACTAAGAAGTTCTCTGTTGTGCTAATGCTCTGCTTAGTATGATTCAACAGTAGAAAAATTCATCACTTCAGGTAAAAATAAACTCTGATTTGCAGAAATAGTTATTAGAAAAACATTAAATAAAATTCAGTCCCTCCAAAAATAATCCTTTATACCTTTAAGTGTTAGACAGTAAAGTATATATCCTAATCATCATTGGCTCGCAATTCTAGCTCTATCATCTATTCAGAAGGGCAGTGGGAGAAATAAGGCCAAGGGAGTGAATACAACCAGGAAAAACTAAAACTAAGGGTCACTTGAGGAGGTCCTACAGAAACCTGACAGTAGATACTTCCTAAAATATAAACATATATAAAGGTGGTCTAAATGAAATTGCCAAATAGGAGAGATGGAACCCCAAATGGACATCTCTTGTCAACAAATGAAGCTTCCAGCAGTTGCATCTCATGAAGTTGTTGGACACAGTGGCCCTATGGAAACCCCCAAACAACCCAGGATATTGCCAAAGCTATTGGTTGATCTCCACAATCGGATGGGAAAGCTCTATTGCTGAAGACAACACCTACACAACTCACTGAACACTCAAAAGTTGATCTGGTGCCTACCTAGAACCTTCATGCCTACTGACTACTGTTCATGGTGCTGGAAGGTATTCTGTGTGCTAGGAATGGAGAAACATAATTACAATCCTACCTACAAAATCTTCCATCGACAATAATGCCCTACCTGCAAGTAATGCTGCTACAATGGTGACACAAAGTTAGATACAAGCCTATATCTGATGGAATTTAATGCCCACTCTGTGTGATGGAACCCATTCTGACACCACTTAGGTGACAAATAACCTAAGAACGAATAGGTCAGGGACCTAGGGGAGAAAAACAAGTGATACTGTTCTTCTAAAGGATGGCAGCAATTAAATGACTCCTAACAATGTTCTGCTATACTCACCAGTGCCTTGATCAGTCATCATCAGAGAAGCTTCCTGCTGTAATACATGGGAACAATCACAGAGACCCACAGGCAGACAATGTCTTGAAACCCTCATTCCTAAGTGGGGTTGTCTTCATGAAATCTCTCACCTTATTGTTCATGAAACTCTGTTTAAGAGATGGAAAGACTGAAAACCAGAGGAGACAGAGGACACCAAGGAAACAAGGCTTTCTAAACACGGCAGAACTGGCAAACCTATGGACTCAGAGAGGTTGTGGTCCCGGGCACAGGGCTTACATGGGTAGACAGTAAATGAGGTCCCAGTGCTGATATAAAAGGACACAAACCTTGTCCCTAACCCAGAAGATACCTCCGCTTAATAACTGCTCACCAAGGACAAGTCTGATTTCTCCAAGAGCATCTCATTGAGGATACAAACCACTCTTTAAGCGTAGGGCCCATACCCAGGAGTAGATGACCAACAGTAATGAACTTAACTGCATCTTTGAGGGTCCTTTGTCTCCTAATTTTATGGCATGATTTTAAGGCTACAGGTTTTGCATTTTAATGAGATTCCTGGGCCTGCAAATGTGTGTCTCTGCATCTTAATGTATTTCTCAGGCTTTCTCTTTGCCTCTTTTTCTTCTTTCTGTTTGTTTTGTCTCATTCCAGGTTTTCTTTATTTTTGCTTTATCTTATTTATTTTATTATTGTTGTTTATATATGTTTGTTTTCTAACACCAGGCAGAGAGAGGGAGTTCAGAAAGAGAAACCATAATCAGAATTGAATGAAAATTCTGTTTTCAGTTTTAAAAATGGAAAAAGTATGGTTTTTTTTTCTTTGTTTGATTCTGGTTTTGTTTTACTTTTTCTACTTTCAATCAAATCGATGAGGTGCTCCCTTCAGCGGCCAGGATTTCCTTCCTCTGTATTTCACACAGTGGTGGGAGAGAAAAGCAGTATCATAAGGCTACTGCAGACATTGTGGGCCAGAGTTGCTTCCTAACAGTGACAGGGAACAACTTTCAGAATGTGACAGCCAAAAATCACAAACACTGCAATCTATAGAGATTAACTTTCAAATTGTATTCTTGATGCCACATTCTGACAGGAGGTTCTGTGCTCCCATTGGCAGTCACTGACTCGGGGTGTAGCTGCTTGTCTTTGTAAGACACAGAATACTGCATGCCATGGGGAAATGAAAACAAAAATCATCTGCATACTTCAGAGCTTGCAGCACATTTACATCATCTGAAATAGTCAGAACATTTTCTTTTGGTTGCAATACCATTATGGGTTTAAATGCAAACCCTAATTCTGTAGTTCCCTTAAAGGACTTCAGAATTAATCTTGTGAACATGTTACAAACTCTACAGTTGTAAGTGGAATGTTATACAATTACCCAAGTAAATGTCAGTCTTCCATGTAATGGCACTATTGGAAACTAGTGTAATCTTTAAAGGGTGGGACCTCTTAGAAAAAAAGTTATTTCCTTGGTAACATGCACTTGGAGGGACTATTGGGACTTCAGCCCCTGTCTTCTGTATGCTTCTTGAATGTCACTGGATGAACAGCTTTGTTTTACTACAAAATTCCTGCTGTTAACTACAGACACAGACTCCAAAGCAATGAGGAAATTGGCTAAGACTTCCAAAAAGATGCAACCAAATTTTTAAGTTGATTATCTTAATTTTGTGACACTATCAGGAAGCTGATTAATCACTGGTTAATTGATTAAATTTGTTTTTATTTAAAATATCAATATTCTGTCCCTTTCAAGGGGCAGTTAAATGAAGAAGAAATGAATATGAGGGGACAATAACTTCCTTTAGGATTTTAAAGTTATTTTATCTTTCCGAGAATTTTCCATCACAGATTAACTACAAATGAATGATTGGTGAGTCTCACTTCTTCCATCTGTAGAGAGCCAATTTCTGGAGACTGCTCAGACTTGAGATGATGCTGGAAAGCATTGGGGTGGTGTTCGTGCTTTAACAGCAAAGCACTTGCCTAGTGTTCTCAAGGCACTGCGTTCTATTCTGGCACAAGTAAAGAAAGCAAAAAGGAATAAAAATATTCGGAGTAAAGAAAGCAAAAAGGAGTAAAAATATTCTAAGTGTGGATATGAGGTGCTAATGACAGGTCAAACAATCTATTCAATAGGAGAGCAAATTTCAGAAAATAGTGTACAATCTCTTAATGATCATTCAAACTTCCATGACCACAGAAGCAAAGTATTGGTCTCATCACAAACTTTTCCTATAATATCTTGTTTATTCTTATGCTTAGATTCCTATAGGTTTATTTATCCATATTGGTCTTTCTAGATTTCAAGATGTATGAAACAGGGACATTTTCAATTTAATTAGTGGTCTCCTGTTCCAATATAGGGTTTAACCTACATTGATGCTAAACTCATGCTTAGTGAATTATTGAACAATTGATACCTGTTATGTTAGGACAATTTAATCTCAGAAAAATCCATTGAGGTGTAAACTGTCCCCTACACAGTGTATCTCACTTGCATTTGACAGTGTTTAACTGCAAAGAGAATATCATTAGCACTTTCTTCAGGGAGCTTGTAGTCCTTGGCACCATGTGAATGACAGATGCAGAGGCCATTAATATACTGCAGGTAGATCCAGGCAACAAACTTGGTGAAGAATTGCATTCGAGTGGCAAAGTAACCAATCTCTTGCAGTAGGAAAAGGAGACTCATTTCAGAATGGAAGCATCAAGAACGAAGAAGTCTTATAAAAGAGCTTCATTAGTCTCACTTTAATTTTATCCAAAGTAAACCATAATTCACATGTTGAAGTTATGTTAAAATCTTAGGTTAAAGAAAGTACTTCTGATTTGTTGTTGTTGTTGTTGATTACAGCTCAAAAGGATTACCGTTGTAAATGAGCACATGACTGCACTTTGAGCCATTTCCCCCATATGCAATGTTCCTCTCCTGCCAGAAAAAAAAATCTTCTCAGTAACAGTACCAGGACTCACAGAAGAAAACCATAGAGTATTTCTGTATGTACAGTTATGTAGTGAAGGCGTCTCAACATAGCAACAAAAGAAAACCATCAAACGAGTAATTAATCCAAAGAAAACTGTGTACAATGAAGGCTCGGTGCAGTTCATAGTCCTAAGTCAGCATATGCATTGCTTCAGAAAAAGGAAGGTGGCTTAGTGGCTGACAATAGTAAGGCCGTTTCTACTCCTTCAAGTCTCCTTTGTCTTGTTTTTTCCTTTCTTTTGTGTCTTTCCATCTTCTCTGTCCTCTCCCTCTTTCCCAGTTTTTAATCTTCTTTTCAATTCCTTCTTTTCCTTGTTCTGTGTGTGTGTGTGTGTGTGTGTGTGTGTGTGTGTGTGTGAGAGAGAGAGAGAGAGAGAGAGAGAGAGAGTGTGTGTGTGTGTGTGTATACTCTTTCTATTATCTATACTCCATTGTTAACTTTAATAAATCTAATTGAATTTCTATTGGAGTTAATTTAAGTTAATCAAAAGCAGACACTGAGAAGTAAAATCACCAAGCAGATATGGTTATGTAGCATCATTGAACTCCACAAATCTCTAAAATAATTTTTTGTGTTCTGAACCATCTCAGTGGGATGGGTTTCAGTCTTTAAGCACCAGTTTGCACCATTTGAGGGTGTGCTTTATCATACTGTATTTCTTCTGAATATGATAGTCCTGTGTATTTTGTTTTAATTTTATGATCCCATTTTCTACCTTCAGTAACACTAACTGCATATTTTCCCACAATTTTAAGATTCTTCATTTAAACACACATACTTATTTTAACCTATTAGTATTGCCTTTTAATTAATCAAAAAATATTGTAAATGTTGGTGTGGGATGTCCTTCTGTATAAGTATTCCTTTTACCAGTTGATGAATAAAGCTGTTTTGACCAATGATTTAGCAGAGTAAAGTAGGCAGAAAGTCCAAGCAAAGATACACAGAGAGAGGAGGCAGAGTGGAGGAGATGCCATGTAGCCACCAAAGGAGAAAGAGGTAGGAACATTACCGGCAAGCCAAGAGCCACATGGTAAAATATAAACCTTGGGAGAGGGTTGAAGGGAAGAGGAGAGGCAGGAAGGGGAGCAGAGAAAAACGTAGAGCTCAATAAAAATCAATTTAAAAAAAGATAAAACAAAATGGTTTAATTTATAGTTATAGCTAGTCATTATGAAGACTAAGACATTGACCAAACAATAGTATTTAATATTTTAGCCTCTGAGTGATTATTTCATAAGCGGCTGCATGGGCCCTTACAGGAAGGAGAGAAACCTGGGACCAGACTAGACAGAGAATATCTCTAGCCACAAAATGTAGCATTTGCTGCTCCAGAGCCCTGGGCTGTTGAAATAATTTCATGATAAACATTTAATATGCTAAACTGAGCAGTGTGTACTGGGAAACATATAAAGATGGGAAGGCCCCTCTAGCCAAGGAAGCAGGTCAGTGTCTTGCTCAGCCATTGTCAGAAAAGCTTCCTTTTGCAGCAGATGGGAATAAATACAAAAACCCACAGCCAGACATAATAAAGAGAGATAAAGACCTTGGAATACTCAGCCCTAAACACAGCCCTGTCTTCATGGTTCAAGGAACCCTGAGGAAGAGGAGACAGAAAGAGTAGAAGGAGGATACCAGGGGAATGGAGGGCACCAAGAAAACAAGGCCCTCTAAATTAACAAGATCGATGCTCATGTGAACTCATCCTGGAGTCAGAAGCAGCAGCACAGGGCCTACAGGGGTCCACCCTGAAAGCTATCTCCAATTAATAACCATTTGAGAAGGAAAATTTACTTTTGTCCCAAGAGAATCTCACAGGAGAAAGACACTACTCTTAAGGGTAGGTTACAAGCTTAGCAGTAGACGGCCAACAGAAGAAGAGCTCAGCGAGTTCTTTTCACATTCCTTTGTCTAATAATGTCACTTGGGGGCTTGATCTTTTCTTGTTATCTCATTTTTTAAATTTTTATTTTGTCTTCTGTATATGTGTTTTTTGTTTGTTTGTGTGTTTGGTTGGTTTGTTGGTTGGTTTTTCTAGACAGCATTTCTCTGAAGCTTTGGAGCCTGTCCTGGATCTCACTCTGTAGAACAGGTTTGCCTCGAACTCCCAGATATGTCCCTGTCTCCACCTCCCGAGTGCTGGAATTAAAGGCATGTTCCACTACCACCTGGCTGTATATGGTTTTAATTCTCTATTTATTTTCTACAGTATATTTATATATATATAAAATTTCCAGAGTTTAGTGTCCTTGTGGGTTTCCTGAATGTGCGAATGAGTAAGCCTATGTTCCTTGTTCTTTTCTCCTTCTAGTTTTTGTCCTATTTTGATGTATTAGTTTTGTTTTATCTCATTTCATATTATATTATTATCCATTATCCATTGGAAACCTCTTTGTTTTCTAATGAGAGACAGAAAGAGAGGTATCCAGATTAGATGGTGGGTGCAGAGGAACTAGAAAGAGCAGAGGAAAGGGAAGCAGTAATCAGGATCTATTATGTAAGGTTAAAAAGTCTATTTTCAATAAGAAAAAAAAGGAGACTCTTTGCATTTACAATATGTACCAATACTGTAATTAAGATTTATGCCAGCTTAATGTGGGTGACTAAAAGTTTGTTACCTGTTGATCAATTAACATTTTTAATAGTGCCAGATAGGTCTGTTGGTTGCAGGCAATGTATTAAAAAGTGATAGACATTCTAGTGTTCAATAAGTAGACACCAGTAATATGAGAATCTCTCCCTTTCTTAGCTCTAGCAAATGTATGGCCAGTACTTTTTAAGATGTCTAGCCATTGGCAAAGCATTCTCATAATTCCCCTAAAATAAACTACAATTGAATATTTGACTAAGAAAAGTGCTGTGAGCTTGGGACTGGGAATCCCTGGGCGAGGAAGGAGGCCAACCAGCTTCGGCAGATTCATCCTGACCCCGCTGCACCCGAACTCAGCCTATCCAGGCTGAGGCCTTGGGGGAAGGGTGAGCCCACTGCTAGAGGGCCCCCCTTGTCCCATGGAGCTGAGCGGAGCAGAGCGGGCAACTCTCAGTAAGCCCACCCTTGGGACTGGGAATTCCTGGGCGAGGAAGGAGCCCAACCAGCTTTGGCAGATTCATCCGGACCCCGGTAAGTGGGTCCCAGCCCATCCCCGAGGCTTTCTGGCCACTTAGGGCCCCCCTCTACTGGCTTTGCTGCTTATCCCAACCCTGCTCACCCCCGGGTACCCCTTCTCATCTGCATGGTCCTAGCTGCACCCGAACTCAGCCTATCTAGGCTGAGGCCTTGGGGGAAGGGTGAGCCCAGTGCTAGAGGGACCCCTTGTCCTATGGAGCCGAGCAGAGCAGAGCGGGCAACTCTCAGTAAGCCCGCCCTTGGGACTGGGAATCCCTGGGCTAGCAAGGAGTCCTACCCAGCGTTGGCAGATTCATCCAGACCCCGCAAGGAGTCCTACCCAGTGTTGGCAGATTCATTCGGATCCTGTTACATCCAGACACCACAAGGGGCCCTGATCCAGTGCTGGCAGATACATCCGGTCGCAGCCACTAGGGGCCATAATCCAGTGCTGGCAGAGACAACCGGATCTACTGCAAGGTCCTGGGGAAGCAAGGGCCCCTGATCCAGTGCAGGCAGATATGCCCTGACAGAGGGACCAAGCAACCGAGATTCTCCCTAACACATTTGAAGGAAGAGATGGGCAGGCGCCAATCAAAGAATTCATCCAAAACCTAAAAAGCAACATGGTAACACCAGACTCCAGCAATTATGGAGCAGGAAAACCTGAGCAACCTATCCCAGAAGAAGTAGAAGAAATTGACTTTCAACGTAACTTTATGAAAGTTATAGAGACCTTTAAAGAAGAAGTGAAAAACTCCTTTATAGAAAGGGATGAGAAAACTAACAAAAAGTTAGAAGAAATGAATAAATTCCTCAAAGATACCCTAGAAAACAAAGAAAAAGCAATCAAACAGGTAACTGAAACAGTTCAAAACTTGAAAACCGAAATGGAGGCAATGAAGAAAACACAAAACGAGAGATGGCGGGAAATGGAAAATCTGGATAAACGAACAGGAACCACACAGACAAGTATAACCAACAGAATACAAGAGATAGAAGAAAGAATCTCAGACACAGAAGACACGATAGAGAAAATAAACTCAGTGATAGAAGAAAACAACAAATCCAACAAATTCGCAACAAAAAACATCCAGGAAATCTGGGACACCATGAACAGACCAAATCTAAGAATAATTGGGATAGAAGAAGGAGAAGAATTCCACTCCAAAGGCCCAGAAAATATATTCAACAAAATTATTGAAGAAAACTTCCCAAACCTAAAGAAGGATATTCCTATGAAGGTTCAAGAAGCATACAGAACACCAAATAGGCTGGATATAAAAAAATCATCCCCTCACCATATAATAATCAAAACACAAAATACAGAATAAAGAAAGAATATTAAGAGCCGCAAAGGAAAAAGGTCAAGTAACATATAAGGGTAAACCTATTAGAATTACATCTGACTTCTCTATGGACGACATGAAAGCCAGAGGGTCTTGGATAGATGTGCTGCAGAAACTAAGAGACCATGGATGCAAGCCCAGACTACTATACCCAGCAAAGCTTTCTTTCACCATCGATGGGGAAAACAAGATATTCCAGGATAAAAACAAATTTAAGCAATATGTAGCCACAAACCAAGCCTTACAGAAAGTACTAGAAGGTAAACCGCAACTAAAGGAAGCAAACAACACCTATAACAACACAGACATCTAACAACCCTACACCACCTGAACTCAAAGAAGGGAGACACACAAACCCTACCACAAAAAAGAAATTAACCGGTATGAACAACCACTGGTCATTAATAATGCTTAATATCAACGGAATCAACTCACCTATAAAAAGAGACAGGTTAAGAGAATGGATACAAAAACAGGATCAAACATTCTGCTGTTTACAAGAAACACACCTCAACCACAAAGACTGACATTATCTCAGAGTAAAGCCTTGGGAAAAGGTTTTCCAATCAAACGGCCCTAAGAAACAAGCAGGTGTGGCTATACTAATATCTAACAAAATAGACTTCAAGCTAAAATCAATCAACAGAGATGGAGATGGACACTTCATACTCATAACAGGAAAGATTCATCAAGATGAAGTCTCAATCCTGAATATCTATGCCCCTAATATAAAAGCACCCACATATGAAAAAAAAACATTACTAGAACTCAAAGCACACATCAAATCCCACACACTAATAGTAGGAGATGTCAACACTCCTCTCTCACCAATGGGCAGGTCAACCAAACAGAAACTTAACAAAGAAATACGAGAACTAACAGATGTAATGAATCAAATGGATTTAATAGACATCTATAGAACATTCCACCCAAACAGGAAAGAATATACCTTCTTCTCAGCATCTCATGGTACCTCCTCGAAAATTGATCACATACTTGGTAACAAAGCAAAATCCACAGATACAAAAAGTTGGAGTAACCACCCGTGTCTTGTCAGATCACCACTGAGTAAAGTTAGAATGTAACAACAATTCCACCCCCCAAAAAACATACAAATTCATGGAAACTGAAGAGTCAACAACTGAAACACTCCTGGGTCAAGGAAGAAATAAAGAAAGAAATTAAAGTCTTCCTTGAATTCAATGAAAATAAAGAAACAACATACACTAACCTATGGGACACTATGAAATCAGTGCTAAGAGGAAAGTTCATAGAACTTAGTGCCCACATAAAGAAAACGGAGAAAGCACACATTAGTGACTTAACAGCACACCTGAAAGCTCTAGAAAAAAAAGAAGCAGACACACACAGGAGGAGTAGAAGACTGGAAATAACCAAACTGAGGGCTGAAATCAACAAAATGGAGACACAGAAAACAATCCAAAGAATCAATGAAACGAAAAGCTGGTTCCTTGAGAAAATCAACAAAATCGACAAACCCCTATCCAAACTAATCAAAAGGCAGAGAGAGAACACTCAAATTAACAAGATCAGAAATGAAAAGGGGGACATAACAACAGACACTGAGGAAATTCAAAGAATCATTAGTCTTACTACGAAAGCCTGTATGTCACAAAATTGGAAAATGTACAAGAAATGGACAGTTTTTTAGATAAAAATCATATACCAAAATTAAATCAAGACCAGGTGAACAGTTTAAATAGACCTATCAGTCGCGAGGGAATAGAAGCTGTCATCAAAAACCTCCCAACCATAAAAAGCCCAGGACCAGATGATTTTAAGGCAGAATTCTATCAGAACTTTCAAGAAGAACTAATAACTATACTCCTTGAGGTGTTTCACATAATAGAAACAGAAGGGTCATTGCCAAACTCTTTTTATGAAGCTACAGTTACCCTGATACCAAAACCGCACAAAGGCACAACCATGAAAGAGAACTACAGACCAATCTCACTCATGAACATTGATGCAAAAATTCTCAATAAAATACTGGCAAACATAATCCAAGAACACCTCAAAAAGATCATCCATTATGATCAACTAGGCTTCATCACAGAGATGCAGGGCTGGTTCAACATACGAAAATCTATCAATGTAATCCATCATATAAATAAACTGAAACAAAAACACCATATGATCCTTTCATTAGATGCTGAAAAATCATTTGACAAAATTCAACACCCCTTTATTATAAAGGTCTTGGAGAGATTAGGGATACAAGGATCATATCGAAGTATAATAAAAGCAATATATACCAAGCCGACAGCTAACATCAAATTAAACGGAGAGAAGCTCAAAGCGATTCCACTAAAATCAGGAATAAGACAAGGCTGTCCACTGTCACCATATCTCTTTAATATAGTGCTTGAAGTCCTAGCAATAGCTATAAGACAAAATAAGGAGATCATGGGGATTTGAATTGGAAAGGAAGAAGCCAAACTTTTGTTATTTGCAGATGATATGATAGTGTACATAAGTGACCCCAAAAACTCTACCAAAGGACTTCTACAGCTGATAAATACCTTCAGTGAAGTGGCAGGATACAAAATCAACTCAAAAAAAAAAATCAGTAGCCCTCCTATACACAAAGGATAAAGAAACAGAGAGGGAAATCAGAGAAACATCACCTTTCACGATAGCCAAAAATAGCATAAAGTATCTTAGGGTAACACTAACCAAGGAAGTGAAAGATCTATTTGACAAGAACTTTAAGACCTTGAAGAAAGACATCGAAGAGGATACCAGAAAATGGAAGGATCTCCCATGCTCCTGGATTAGAAGGATCAATATAGTAAAAATGGCAATGCAACCAAAGGCAATCTATAGATTCAATGCAATCCCCATCAAAATCCCAACAAAATTCTTCATAGACCTTGAGAGAACAATAACTAACTTTTTATGGAAAAACAAAAACCCCAGGATAGCCAAAACAATCCTATACAATAAAGGAATTGCTGGAGGCATTACCATCCCTGACTTCAAACTCTATTACAGAGCTATAGTAATGAAAACAGCTTGGTATTGGCATAAAAACAGAGATGTTGACCAATGGAATCGAATCGAAGACCCAGATATTAATCCACAAACATATGAACACCTCATATTTGACAAAGAGGCTAAAATTATACAATGGAAGAATGAAAGCACCTTCAAGAAATGGTGCTGGCATAACTGGATGTCAACATGTAGGAGAATGAAATTAGACGCTTATCTATCACCATGCACAAAACTCAAGTCCAAATGGATTAAAGACTTCAACATAAATCTAACCACACTGAACCTGATAGAAGAGAAAGTGGGAAGTAGCCTGCAGAACGTGGGCACCGGCACCGGAGACCACTTCTTGTGAAAAACCCCAAGGGCACAGAAAATAAGAGCAACAATGAACAAATGGGACCTCCTGAAACTGAGAAGCTTCTGTAAAGCAAAAGACACAGTCATTAAGACAAAAAGTCATCCTACTGAATGGGAGAAGATCTTCACTGACCCCACATCAGACAAAGGTCTGATCTCCAAAATATACAAAGAACTCAAGAAACTAGACATTAAAATTCTAAATACCCCAATTAAAAAATGGGGTAAGGATCTGAATAGAGAATTCTCAACAGAAGGAGTTCGAATGGCCAAAAGATATTTAAGGTCATGTTCAACTTCCTTAGCGATCAGGGAAATGCAAATCAAAACAACTTTGAGATACCATCTTACACCTGTCAGAATGGCCAAAATCAAAAACACCAACGATTGCCTATGCTGGAGAGGATGTGGAGTAAGGGGAACTCTCATCCATTGCTGGTGGGAATGCAAACTTCTGCAACCACTTTGGAAATCAGTGTGGCGGTTTCTCAGGAAATTGGGAATCAACCTACGTCAGGATCCAGCAATACTCTTGGGAATATACCCAAGTGAAGTCCAATCATACTACAAAAGCATTTGTGCAACTATGTTCATAGCAGCATTGTTTGTAATAGCCAGAACCTGGAAACAACCGAGGTGCCCCTCAATGGAGGAATGGATCAAGAAAGTGTGGATTATATACTCATTAGAATACTACTCAGCGGTAAAAAACGACACCTTGAATTTTGCATGCAAATGGATGGATATAGAAAATGCTATCCTGAGTGAGGTAACCCAAACCCAGAAAGATGATTATGGTATATATTCACTCATTAGTGGACCCTGGCCATAAAATAAAGGACACTAAGCACTTAGCTCACAAGCCCAGAGAAGCCGAATAGCAAGGTGAACCCAAAGAAAGCATATACAGATCCTCCTGGAAGTCGGAAGCAAACAAGATCATCAGGCAAAAGTTGGAAGCCTGGGGGCGGGGATAGAGGTGGGGGGCAAGGAAGTAGGAGAAGGAGAGGGGGGAAGGAGAAGGGAGAAGGCCTGGGGAGAGCTTGGGGGAGTGGGAGGGTGGAGATGGAGGAAAGGTGGACATTGGAAAAGGGAATAAGATATCTACATTAAGGGAGTCATTTTAGGGTTGGCAAGATACTTGGCCCTGGAGGGGATCCCAGGTGTCCACGGGCATGTCCCCAGCTAGGTATTCGGGCAGCAGAGGAGAGGGTGCCAGAACTAGCCTTGTCCCATATTCACGTTGATGAATATCTTGATCACCATTATAGAAAATTCATCTGATGGATGGAGATAGAGACAGAGACCCACATTCACATCAGAGCAATGGATTGAGCTCCCAAGGTGCAGTTGAAGAGCAGAAGTTGGGAGAAGATGAGTAAGGAAGTTAGGACCGTGAGGGGCTGGTCCACCTACTGAGACAGTGTGTCTGATCTAATGGGAGCGCACCAATCCAGCTGGACTGGGACTGAATGAGCATATGATCAAACCAGACTCTCTGAATGTGGCGGCGAATTGGGGCAGAAGGAGAAGCCTTCAACAATGACACCAGGACATATCTCTTCTGCATGTATTATCTTTTTGGGAACCGAGTCTTTTTGGATGCACTCCTTCCTAGGCCGGGAGGGAGGGGGGCCTTGGACTTCCAACAGGGCAGGGCACCATGCCCTCTTTTAAGGAAGAAGGGGGAGGGAGGAGGAGTGGGTCGTAGTGGGAGGGGACCGGGAGAAGGGGAAGAAATGTAAAAAATTTTATTTATTTAATTATGTTTTTGAATGGAAAAAAAATAAAAGAATACAAAAAAAAAGAAAAGTGCTGTGAATGAGTGAACGTAGACAACTATATCAACTAAAGTAGAAAGAGATGACAAAGTCCGTGGCACACTATGCATATACGTAGGAGACTCTTGTGATTGCATACCACTCCCTCATCCTGCTGACCACTTTAACAGGAAGGAAAAATGTCTAACTGCACCTGAAGACTGAGCTCACTATGTAACATCTGCAGGAAAATCAGGCCCTGCTCTGGCATGTCAGCCATAGTTCTCAAGGTACAGTCCAGACTCACAGCATATGAAATGCCTATAAAGACTCTTTGAATGACTCATCAAAGCATTGCCTTGCCACTTTGCCACTTTGCCACTATGCTTATTTGATAAAAATCACTAGTTGGGCTTTGTGTTAAGTAAGACATTATTTCAGTCTAGAATTAAATATATTCTTGGAGTGAATTTAGAAAGTTACCATTTTTGTTAAAATTTTTAATTTTATCATTTATTTTTAAAAGGATTCTTTTGTCTTATAATGTATCTTGACTGCAATTTCCCCTCCCTCTACTCCTCCCAATTCCTCCCAGCTCAACTCCCTTCCCGATCTACTTCTTTTCAGTCTCTCACTAGAAAAGAACAAACTTCAAATAGATAACAGTCAAACATTGCACATAAAATATAATAAGATGAAGCAAAATTTATCATATCAAGTTTAGACACAATAACCCAACAAAAGGGAAAGAGTCCCAAGTGTAGGCAAAAGAGTCAGAGACTCACCCCGCCACACACACACTTATTCTCATAGTCAGGAGTCCCATGAAATGCTAAGCTAATAATTATAGTATATACACAGAGGACCTAGTATATGCCCACATAGTTCCTATACTTGTTGCTTCATTCTCTATGAGTTCATATATGTCTCTCTTACTTGATTTAGATGGGTTTTGTTCTCCTGATGTCCTCTATTCCCTTTGACTTATATTCTTTTCATTTCATCTTCTGTCAGATTCCCTGAGTTCTGAGGGGAGGAATTTGATGGACATCCCCAATTCAGATTCTCTCTCCATGTGAGTCTCTGAATTTATTTCCATCTGCTGTTGAAGAAGCCATCCTGATGATGACTGGACAAGGCCCAAAGAAGAATATCAATAGGAATCATTTTATTTGTTTTATTTTATTTTCTTAGACCAGTCATGTTTGGTTTTACCCTAGGTCTCTGTACTTTCTAGTCTGTGGTTTGTGATTACCCACCAACATCAGGAATGGTTTGGTTGTCTTCTTGTGGAGTGGACATTAAGTAAAAGGAAATAAGTTCTGTGCCAACATTGCCCAACATATTATGCAGGCAGAACAAATTGTATGTCAAATGTTTTGTGGCTAGGTTGGTGTCCACATTTCTCTTTTGATTGCCTTCAGAGTACCTTCCCATTCCAAAGAGACTAGAATGCAGGCATGAAGGCTTCATGTAGACACCAGCTCAACTCCTCCATGGTCAATAATTTGTATAGATATTGTCCTTGGAAACAGGGCCTTGCTGTCAGCTTGCAGAGAACAACCTTTTGTCTTAGCAACAACTTGGGTTATTTGGGGACTTCCATTGGACCCCCTTGGACAACAAATCAATTTAATATAAACCAACAACACTGAAAGACATGCCTGGCTACAAGAGATAGCCAGCTGAGACTCCATCTCCCCCATTACAAGTAGTCTTCCTTAGGATCACCTTCATATATTCCAGGAAGTTTGGAAGTTTACACTGCACTAAGTTTCCATGCCATACCCCAAAATGCCTGCTAATCCCAGCTCTCTCTCTCTCTCTCTCTCTCTCTCTCTCTCTCTCTCTCTCTCTCTCTCTCTCTCTCCCTCCCTCCATCCCTCCCTTCTTTCCTTCCATCCTATTTCCCATCCCTGACCAGATCCCTTCCATTCCTGTTCCCACCTGCTCTCAGTCCACCCATAAAATCTATTCTATCTCCTCTTCCCCGAAATATTCATGAACTCTGCCCATTAGAGCCATCCTCTTTACCTAACTTCTCTGGGTCAAAAGATTGTAGTTGTACACCATATCCCAGCCCACAACTCCAGCAGAATCCCCTATGCTTCAACAGAGGCCAGGATAGCAACACCTAGAGTCCTAGGTAAATCCCCTGGTCACAAACTTCCAATAAACCCCCAGAGCCCTCCAAGTTTACTGGAAAAAGCCCCCCCTCTCCTTGTCACAATATCCTGTAAACGACTTCAGGGAAGCACACTGCTTTATCACAGGCCATGTGGGCATCCAGGACCTCAGGTAATCCTTCCACCTGCAAACCACCAACACTTCCTCAGTGCCTGCCCAGCCTACCCCAACTACCTCTCCTTTACTTTTCACCATATCTCTGCCAAAAACTCTGTTGGAAGCACCCTGCCCCACCAGGGGTCACACCAGCTTCAGGATGTCATGTATTTTCATTGCCCCAGGACTGTCCCCTCTCTCTTCCAGTCCCCATCTCCTCGTCACCATACTTTGGCCCCCTACTCCAGCAGAGGCACCCTGCTAAAGCAGAGGACAGACCAGCCACCAGAACCACAGGTATCCCACCAGTCCTGGCGCTGTCCTTGCTCAGTTGCCTGCTCCCATTCACCTCTACCCATCACCATGCCTCAGCCCCCAACCACTGTGGAAAATCCATAGCTGAACAGGAGCCAGAATTCCGGCCTCCAGAATTCCAGCCCCTAATTTGGGTATTGACTCTCTATGTAAGCACATGTTACTCTGGCCAGAAGACCAGAGAGGAAACAGAAACCAACCAACCAACAGCAACAACAACAACAACAAATCCAACAAAAAACAAATTCAGAAACTGGCACCTAGAACCCAGGTATACTACTACAGCAAACTCTGAGTAGTTCAACACAGCTGGTACACAAGAAAATGACCTTAATACCAATTATATGAAGATTGTTGACGTCTTTAAAGGAGAAATGAATACATCTCTTAAAGAAAGCCAAGAGGAAAAAAAGGGGGGGGGAGGGACAGTTGACGGAAATGAGTAAAACTGTTCAAGACCTGAAAGTAGAAATATAAATAGAAGCAATAAAGACAAAATAAACTGACAGAATTCTGAATATGAAAAATCTAGGTAAGTTAATAGTAACTACAGACACAAGCATCACCAGCGAAATGCAAGAGATCTGAAAGAGAATCTCAGGTATTGAAGATACAATGGAAGAAATAGAGACATTGGTCAAAAAATGTTAAATCTAAAAACTTCCTGACATTAAACATCCAGGAAATCTGGGACAATATGAAGAAATCAAACCTAACAATATCAGGAATAGAAAAAGAAGAACCCCACATCAAAGGCACAGAAAATATTTTAACATAATCATAGAAGAAAAATTTCCTAACCTAAAGAATAAATTGCCTATAAAGGTACAAGAAGCTTGCAGAACACCAAATAGTTTGGACCAGAAAATAAAGTCCCATGTAGAACAAAGAAAGAATATTAAAAGCTGCAAGGGAAAAAGGTCAAGTAACATATAAAGGCAGACCTATTGGAATTATACATGACTTCTTAATGGAGGCCCTATAATCCAGAAGGGCCTGAACAGATGCCCTGCAGATTCTAAGAGACTACAGATGCCAGCCCAAACTATAACACCCACTGAAACTTCTAATCATCATACATAAAGAAAACAAGATATTCCATGATATATTTTTAAAAATATCTATTCACCAATCCAGCCCTACAGAAGGTATAAAAAGCAAAACCCCAACCCAAGGCGGTTAACTAACTCCCTGAAAATAGAGGAAATCAGTAATCTCACACCAGACCAACAAAACCAAATTCAATTGTCCAACAAAAAGACACAGATTAATAGAATGGATGTGAAAACAGTACCTCTCCTTCTGCAGCATAAAAGAAGCACACCTCAGCATCAGACAGACATTACCTCAAAGTAAAGCATTCAAAAAAGATTTTCCAGGGAAATGAACTTAAGAAACAAACTGGAGTAGACATTATAATATCTAACAAAACAGACTTCAAACTGACATAAACCAAAAGAGACATGGGAGGACACTTCATATTCAACAAAGGTAAGATACACCAAGATGATGGTTCAATTCTCAATATCAATGCCCCAAACACAAGGGCACTCAAGAAGCACTGCTAAACCTTAAAGCACACCCCTACACATTAATAGTGGGATAATTCACACCCCAACTCTCATTAATGAACATGTCATCCAAACAAAACTAGACAGAGAAATACTGGCCCTAACAAACTTATGAATCAGATGAACCTAACAGATACCTACAAAACATTTCACCTAAACACAGAGGAGTATACTTTCTTCTCAGAACCTCAGGAAACATTCTACAAAATTGACCACATACTCAGTCACAAAGCAAAGTCTGAAAAGATACAAGAAAGTTGAAAGAATCCCCTGCACCCTATCTAATCACCACTGATTAAACCTGGATTTAAGCAACAATGGAAACAACAAAAAGTCTACAAATTCATGGAAACTAAGGACTCTAAGAGGGACATGCATGGATCACCCTAGGAAGGGGAAATAGATAAGATCTCCTGAGTAAATTTTAGGAGGGGAAATAGGGCAGAGGAAGATGAAAAAGAACATGAGGAAAAGAGATGGTCAATTTGGGGGAAGGATAGAGAGTGAGAGCAATGAAGTAGAGGGAGTCATTATGGGGTTAGGGGGAAACCTGGGGCTAGGGAAACACCAAGCAATCCATAAGGATGGTCCCAGCTAAGATTCCTAGCAATAGTGGAGAGGATGCCTGAACTGGATTCCTCCTGTAAGCAGACTGTCATCTAGAACCTTCATCCAATAATTGATGGAAGCACATACAGAGATCCACAGCCAAGCACTGGGTCAAGCTCCTGGATTTCAGTCAAAGAGAGCTAGGATGGATTATATGAGCAAGGTGGTGGGGAAAGGGGTTAAGATCAGGATGGAGAAACCCACAGAGAGAGCTGACCTGAGCTTGTGAGAACTCATGAACTCCAGACTGAGAGCAACAGCTGGGGAGCCTGCATGGAATCAAACTAAGTCCTCTGAATATAGATGACAGTTGTGTGGATTGGTCTTTTTATGTGGCCTCTGGCAGTGGGACCAGGTGCCATCCATGGTGCATGAACTGGGTTTTTGGAGCCCATTCCCTATGGTGAGATACCATACTCAGCCTTGATACAAGGGGGAGGACCTTGGTCCTGCCTTAACTTGTTATGCCAGGCATTGTTGACTCCCCACTGGAGACATTAGCCTCTCTAAGGAATAGATGGGAGTGGAATGGAAGGGGAAGGGAAAGAGGGGAGGGAGGAGATCTGTAGTTGGTACAGAAAATGAATAAAAAATAAATGTCTACTGAAAGACTACTGTGTAACGGTAGAAATAAAAAAATAAATAAATTTCAATTAGTTCAATGAAAATGAATGCAAAACATACCTAAACTTATGGGTTATAATGAAAGCAGTACTACGAGGAAAGTTCATAGAACTATGTGTCTAAATAAAGAAATTGAGATCTCATGCTAGAAACTTAAGAGCACATCTGAACACACTGAAAATAAAAAAGAAGCAAGATCAACCAAGAGTAGCAGAAGGCAGGAAATAATCAAACTGAAGGCTGAAATCAGTAAAATAGAAGTAACGGGAACAACCAAAGAATCAGTGAAACAAAGATTTGGTTCTCTGACAACACCAACAAGATAGATAAACCCTCATCTAAATTAATTAAAAGATGAGAGAGAGAGTATCCAAATAACAAATTAGAAACAAAAGGGAGGATAACAACAGATACCTAGGAATCCAAAGAATCATTAGATCATACTTTAAAAATATACTTCCCAAAATTGGAAAATCTAAATGAAATAGATAAATTTTCTCAGTAGATTTCATAAGTAGACACCACTTACCAAAGTTAAATCAAGTTCAAATAAACAATTGAAATAGACCTATAACTCATAAAGAAATAGAAGCAGTCATCACATCAGAGCAATGGATTGAGCCCCCAAGGTGCAGGTGAAGAGCAGAAGGTGGGAGAAGATGAGTTAGGAAGTTAGGACCGTGAGGGGCTGGTCCACCTACTGAGACAGTGTGCCTGAACTAATGCGAGCACACCAATCCACCTGGCCTGGGACTGAATGAGCATATGATCAAACCAGACTCTCTGAATGTGGCGGC